>PVIH01014957.1:0-51509 GCA_004025045.1 Sigmodon hispidus
TAGAGCACCTGCCTAGAATCCCCCAGTGAGGGGCTGGGGTGTAGCTCAGTGGTTAGAGCACCTGCCTAGAATCCCCCAGTGAGGGGCTGGGGTGTTGCTCAGTGGTAGAGCCCCTGCCTAGAATTCCCCAGTGAGGGTCTGGGGTGTGGCTCAGTGGTAGAGCACCTGCCTAGAATCCCCCAGTGAGGGAATGGGGTTTGGCTCAATGGTAGAGCTCCTGCCTATAATTTCCCAGTGAGGGGCTGGGGTGTGGCTCAGTGGTAGAGGACTTGCCTAGAATCCCCCAGGGAGGGACTTGGGTGTGGCTCAGCAATAGAACATCTGTCTACCAAGTACAAGGCTTTTGTTTTAATTAGCATTACCTACCTACTGTACACACAAAATTAGAATCCAGGGAAGTAAACCATAAACATCCACACAGATGTTTTCTTCCAAGAGCAGGCTGTTAAGTGTTCTCTTTCTACAAGAGGAGAGAATTTGAATTTGTTGCAGAGAACTGATGATTTAGTCAGGGAGCTATTAATTCTGTGAAATCCAACGAGAGAATCCCATTGCTTTTTCAGCTAACTTGAGTTCCTAATTTCTTATTTTTCTCTTTGATAGGTCTCATGTAGCCCAGGCTGGCCTTGAATTTGCTATATACCTGCAAATGACCTTGAACTCAAAATCCCCCTGCTTCCACTTTTTGAGTGCTGATTTACACCGTGTACCAATATGTCTGACTTTTCTTAAGGTTTTTTTTTTTGGTTTTTTTTTTTTTTTCAGTGTATCAGCTAGGGTACCTCCATCTTTATCATGGTAAAGTAAGGGTAGGGTGTTCATGTTGCTTTAGCCTGAACATTCCACTAACCTGGGTGATGTTGGGGGAAGCTACATTCTTTGCCGGGCATATTTTCTTCTTCTGTGAAATGAGGAAGGAGAAGCAGATGATCTCTCCTAGGTCTCTTCTGTCTCTAAACATCCATGATGTATGGCACTTTGAATTCAATTGATTATTTTGCAGACTCTTCTGCGTAAGTCGGCCCAGCCCTAGCTTTCTCTGCTCAGCCTCTCTGACAGTGATAAGTTGCAAAGTCATATAGAAGGGAGTTTTCTGTCTTCAGTTTGGGAGACGAATCTAGCTCTATTACTTGAGGTAACTCAATTCAATTCACATTTGATTCAATGTTGACTGAATAGTTACTTCGGCCAAATTACCAGGGAGCCTCCTGGTTCCCCCCTTGAGCCGTAGGAAGGCTGATGATTTTCCATTCTCTCTCCTTCAATCACAAAGCATGTATTGACTGTCTACTGTAGCCTAGGTATTAGGCATTAAAGATAAATCAGATGGGAATTCTGTCTTTTGAGGGCATGCCAGATAGCAGGGTTTTTTTCCCCCTGCACCTTGTGTTGGAGATTGAATCTAAGTCATTTTGCTGGCTAGGCAGATACTCAATTACTAAACCACACCACAGCCCTAGCCCCTCACTGGGGGATTCTAGGCAGGGGCTCTACCACTGAGCCACACCCCAGCCCCTCACTGGGGGAATCCAGGCAAGTGCTCTACCACTGAGCCACACCCCAGCCCCTCACTGGGGGATTCTAGGCAGGGGCTCTACCACTGAGCCACACCCCAGCCCCTCACTGGGGGATTCTAGGCAAGTGCTCTACCACTGAGCCACACCCCAGCCCCTCACTGGGGGATTCTAGGCAGGTGCTCTACCACTGAGCCACACCCCAGCCCCTCACTGGGGGATTCTAGTCAGAGGCTCTACCACTGACCCACACCCCAGCCCCTCAATGGGGGATTCCAGGCAGGTGCTCTACCACTGAGCCACATCTCCCAGCTCCTTCTCAGGACTTCTAGGAAAATGCCCCATTGAGTTGTACCCCAGTTCTTCAAGGGGGTGGGGTCTATACAAGTGTTCTTCCCTTGAGCTATATCCCTAGCTTTACATCTCAATCTTTTATTTTGAGCCTGAGTTTCATGAAATTGTCTGGGATGGCTTTGAATATCTGAGTCTCTGGCCTCAGCTCCTGAATAGCTGAGATGACAGCCCTGTGTCACCAGGTTTAGATCATATAGTATTTAAACAAACACAGTCTTTGTTGTTAGTCTTACCTGCATTATCTCAGTAATTTTCTATTTGCCAACTATGTGGCACTGAATAAAGTGAAGTTTCATGTAATTAAGGTCCCTTTTTTTTCCCAGTGACAATAGAAACAGTTTATCATCTATGGTCTGTGAATTCTGTACCTCAAGAACGAAAATATTCATAAAAATTGTATCTTTACAGAGTATGTGGAAACTTCTTGTTGATATTATGACAACAACAGATATTTATATTGTATTACATATTACAGGTGATGTAGTGGTTACCAGATGTGTACAGGGCATGAGTAGAGGTTATATACAGATGCTACACCATTTTATATCTAGAACTTAAGCATCCACTGATTCTGATTTCATCAGTGCAACTGGAATCAATGGGTACTGAGAAATGATCCCACCTATTCTTATGATGTATACAAAAGTCCAACCTACAAAGAACTGCATTTAGTGTTCAGTATGGACAGTGAAGCTGCTAATATGTTAGAAACATAAAAGGTCCCATCGCTGGTTTAAAGTTTATAAAGAATATTTATCTTGGGCTGGAGAGGTGGCTCAGTGAATAGAATGTTTGCTGCACAAACATGGGCACTTTAGTTTGGATGAGAAGCCATCACATAAAGCTGGATGCTGTATTAATCCATCTGTAATCCCTATGGCAAGATGGAGATCTAAGGCAGAAGGATCCCTAGATGCTCATGGGGGTCAAACAATAAGAGACCTGGTATCAAACAATGTGGGTGTCAAGAGCCAACACTGAGATTGTCCTATGTCCTCTACACATATATGAACAACATGTACACACACACACACACACACACACACACACACACACTCTGAATTCTCGAGGTGACATTTATAACAGGTCTGGAAGCGAATTAAGCTCCTTCAGAAATAAAAAGATAACAGGTTTCTGGTCTACGAAGCCAGAAAGCCAAAGATTGGCATCAGTGCATGTCTATAATTGAGAGTGACTCAGTTCTTATGATATGGAGAGGCGAAGACAGTCTTCAGCACCTTTGGCATCTCTTAAAGATAACTCAGGAAATACAGGATTTATCTGGCAATCAGGAGCATTGCTATCAAGCGTCTGCCATGCAAGAAAAGACGGATAGAACAGGAGAAGGAGAGCAGGGACTTTTTTGCTTTGGAGGATTTATTTTTTCCTTTGGAAGGGGCTCTTTACTAAATCTGGACTTTTGAATGAGGCTGCAGATTTTTCTGGGCTTTTTCAATTTTTGTCATGCTTAACTTGAGACAGGTACTCTCTACTTGGCTCTACCCTCTTTCTTTTGAATCAGTTTGGTACTTGATCTAGAATAATCTGTAAGCTTTGAATCTGTTACTTTAAATTTCACCAATAGCCTTTCTGATTCTAATTCAAATTTCAACCATTTTTAAAATTTTTTTAGATTTATTTTATATTTTAATCTCTCTCTCTCTCTCTCTCTCTCTCTCTCTCTCTCTCTCTCTCAGTGGATGCAGATCCCTTGGAACTAGATTTACATGTAATTGTGAGCTGCCTCACAGGGATCCTCTATAAGAGCAGTAAGTACTCTTAACCATTGACTCTTTCGTTCACCCCTATTTTTTTGTTGTTGTTAAATGGAGTATCTTTTATTTATTTATTGTCACCTTCATGCACGTAAACTGTATATGCTTTTTTTTATAAAGATTAAAAACACCCTATATATCTTGATTATGCACATATTCTAGCTTCCACTTTCCTCTCAGGCACTTCCAGTAGACCCCCTTCCACCCGTGAGCTCTCCTTTATTCTTATTATTTTTATACCCACTGAGTCCAACTAGTGCAGCTGCTGGAATGTTGAACAATGCCGTTTGTTCTGTCCTTTTGTGGATAACTATAGCACCTCAGCCACAGTGATTTCTTGAATGTAGTAGCCATGTAGTAGACGGCACTCCACGGCACTTCTCCCCATCATCTGGCTCTAACCTTCTTTCTGCCCCCTCTTCAGTGATGCTGCTTAGGCAGCCAGAAGTGGGCCATTGAGCAGACCATTTCTTTCTCCTTAGAGCCTTACACATAGTAGGTGTGTAATACATAGTTATGGCTGGATCACTCACTGGGTTGAGCCTGCAGTGTTTGGCCATGGAAACAGGATGTGCTCTGACTTTTCAAAGTCTCCACTGGGCCCAGGGTGTCCTTCTGGAGGTCACAGTTTGAAGCGTGATATGTCACCCCTGTTTTTATCAATCATGAGAAATTTTCTTTGCCAACACCTCACTCTTGTAATTGCATTTTAAAAATAGATAATGTTTCCAAAAGTCAAATATAATATCAAAGGTGCAGGTACTAGGGAAGTGAAAATTCGGTGTAGCCAGTGTAGGCAAGCCTCCTCCGAGATTCAAGATGTCAAACTGTGTTACTCTTGTTATTGCTTTACAGTATTTCAAATCGTGTTACATTATATCACGCCACTCTGGAATATGAAGTGAGCCTCAAACTGTCGGATAATGGGCAAACACAAGGGTTGCCTGACAGTATGAATTATCCTTGAGCGGTTTGGCATAAAGTAATCACACCACTCTTTAGGGAGAGGGCAAAAGGAAAAAAAAAATAACTGAGCTAGATATTTTGGATGGAATAGCAGATTCAGTGACCCGCTCAGGCAGCGTCCAGCGGACCCAGTGCCCCTGCCATACTCTACAAGCATCCCTGAGCATACCTCATTGTGGATGGAGAAACACTCGGTCCATCAGGGTCTCTCCTGATGAATAAAGCTGTTGCTCACCAAGAATAGAAGATTGGTGACAGGTAGAAATGACCATTTAATTCACACTACAAGGCTGCAGTTCCTCAGGTTTTTAGCCACCTGATTCACTGAGCCTATTCTGTTGCCACTTTAAAAATGTGATTCATAGATTAGAGAGTATGACTTAATTGTGTGTGTGCGTGCATGTATGCATTCTAATGAGAGTGTGCACACACTTACACACACACACACACACACACACACACACACACATACAGCAGTGTGGAGGTCAGAGGGCAACCTTGGGTGATGATCTTTGCTTTCTCCCTTGTTTGACACGGGGTCTCCTGTTTCCAGGTGCATCTTCAGGCTGGCCATCCCAGGAGCATCTGGGGATTCCCTTGTCTTCCTTCTCACCATAGAAGCGCTATTTTCCAGTTAGAGAGGTTCTAGGGATCTGAACTCTGGTCCTCACTTGTCCAACAAATACTTTATCCACTGATCTGTCTTCCCCAACCCATAGTTTTAAAAGCAGGCATTTTTCAGGCTGTCTCATCCTTGCCTCTGAGTACTGCTTTATTCTATAAGGAAACATATTCTATTTTTATGAGTGCTTTTTATAATCTGTATTTGCATCTCTATTAAAAAACTGCAAATAATGAACATTGAACTTGTGAGTTGTTATGACAACTGTTGGTGGCAGGGGCTTGGGGGAAACATTGAGCGACAGTCAGACAACAGCTGGGCTAGTCATATCCCAGAAGCTTGATTCTCACACTTTGGTACCTAGAGAGCATCCTGCCAATGTCAAGTCATAGCAGATTGAGGTCAATGAACTAGAATGTTTATTAAGAGTAGCTGACATTAGAGCCAAATGTCACAATGAAACTAGAACCTGGGTGACAGACGGCAATGTTCACTCTGAAGAGTGAGTGACCAGAATTAGGTATGAGGAGAATGCCAGGGAGAATGTTCTCAATGTGTGAAGATACCTGGAAGGAAATTTACACTTCTGCAGAATTTTGTGAGTGGATCCAGGCTCATAGATAAGGAATGAGCTAAGACACACCTTGTTTACCTCTATATTTATCTCTGGCAACTTCTTGACCCCTTTTCTATGATCTTGCTTCATCCATCTATCTGTTCATCCATCCATCCATCTGCCCACCCACCTGTTTGTTTGTCTGTCTGTTTATCCATCTGTCTACCCATCCACCTATTCATTCATTCTTCTGCCCATTCTATCTTTGCTTCCATTCATCCATCTATCCATCCATCCACCCACAAACCTATCCATCTGTTATGATTAGCTTTAATTGATGACACATCTTAGAGCCATCTATCTGGGCATCCAGTCTTAACTAGGGATTATCTGCATTGGGACAGCCTGTGGGTGGGTCTGTAGGGGAGTGTATTAATTATTAAGATTACTGATGTGGTAAGTTCAGGCCACTATGGGTAGTGCATCCTACACTGTGTGAGCACAAAACAAGCAATCAAACAAGCCTGTGTACATTCATCTCTCTGCTCTTGGTTGTGTATATAGTGTAATTAGCTATTTTAAGTTCCTGCACAGTGGTGAACTCTAACCTGGAACTGCAAATGGAATTAAACATTTTTCCCACCTAAACTGTTTTCTACTAGTGTATTTCACTAGAACAACAAAAAGGAAACCAGATTATGTTTCTTTCCTTGATCCACCCACTCTCCTACATGGCCATATGTCATCTATCTACCCACATAATAGAGAGTTACAGACTTTGCTATTCAAAACCTACTTATTTATAAGGTAATCGCATCTTTCAAAAGCATCTTCACACTTTTACAGCCACATCGAGACTTGTGACCAATAAAATAGTTGGAGATCATAACCCTAAATTGCCATGTAAAATTAACAATCACAAAAGAAAAGGACCCTATCAGCAGACTGCCTATTCTTCTTTTATACCTCAGATTTGACACCACCTTCTTTGGACAGGATACAGTCCATGATGGTGGAAAAGGAATGATTTCAGGAGCATGAGGCAGCTGGTCACATCAAATCTACAGTCAGGTAGGAAAGAGAGATGGATGCTGGTGCTCAGCTCATTTTCTCCTTTTTATTCAGCTGGGACCCCAGCCCATGGGATGGTGCCACTTACATGTATGGTCTGTGCTGCTACCTCAATCAGCCTAATATAGAAACTTTCTTATAGACATGCCCAAAGATTTGTCTCCAAGGTGATTCTTGACCCTATTAAATTGGCAACATGAGCTCTCACATCACATAGTGGGTCTTCTTCTTACCACAGTTTCCGGTCTTTGCTGCAAGTGATTCCCATACTATATAAGGGAAATAGATTGGGGGGGGGAGGTCAGTACAAAGCAGTTATTTAATTGAAGGATACTTTCAGAGAACAACAGAAGAGTCAGCAAAACCAAATCCCTTTTCCTTTTTTGTCCCCCCAATTATGAAGGAAGCAAAGCGTGCTCCCATTACTGGGCCTACAGAGACTATGTAAATCTTGAGTAATGGAAAAGCTTAGAGGGAAATGAAGTACCTGACTCAGGGCTTGGCATAAAACACAACTGTTTAAATGTTTGTTTAGTATTTTATCAGCTGGGTCAAGCCTACAATGTACTCAATAAAAGGACTGATTTTATTCTTGAGAAGATCGAATTGAGCTAAGGCTCTGAGGTTGTAATAAATATTGCTTTATCAATATCCCCATTTCCAGATGCCCATATGACATTGCGATAAACTTGTTGCATACCTTTTTGTTTATTTTTAAAATGTATATTTATTTTTATTTTATGGCTATGGATGTTTTGCCTGCATATATGTCTATATGCTTCTGCACCAGGTGTTTTCAGTGCCCAGGAAGGCCAGAGCAAGGCATAGCTCCTCTGCAGGGGAAGTTACAGTTATTAGCTGCCACGTGGGTGTTGAGAACTGAATTTGTATCCTGTGCAAGAGCAACAAGTGATCTTGACCTTTCCAGACACTACTTTTCTTAATATTAAAAAAAATCATTTTATGTGTATGTGTCTGTGAGAGCATATGTCACATGTGGGCTTCTAAGGGGGTCAGAAGATGTCCCTGGAGCAAGAGTAATAGGCAATTGTTTTTATTCCCTCTTTTTCTTTTTTTTTTCAGCATAATATTTTGATTTATTATTTAGTCATCATGCACCCCCTCAAACTCAGTTATCAGTCCTCTTTTAGTTTCATATCCACTCTTATGATCTCCCCATTTACGAAAAAGTCGATTCATGCTGCTCATTTACTTACTGGAGCATAATTAAACTCCCTGTGGCCAGACCCTTAAAGAAAACGAGTCCTTCCTCACCCACACGCCTGCCAGAGGCCATCAGTGCAGAAGTGAAGCACTGTGTCATTTAGTTATGTTCTAGCCTTCAGCTCTTGTATACATTGACATCTTTTTTCTTTTTTTTTTAAGTCCATTAATGAGTGAATACATCCCTTGCTTATCTTTCTGGGTTTGAGATACCTCACTCAGGAATTCTCCAATTCCATCCATTTGCTTGCAAATTTTAGGATATCATTTTTTCTTATTGCTGAGTAGTACTCCAGTGTGTAGATGTACCATAGTTTGTTAATCTGTTCTTCAGTTGAGGGGCATCTAGGTTGTTTCCATGTTCTTGCTATAATGAATAATGCTGCTAATGCTTTTGGGGTGCGAATGTGCGTCTTTAGGGTATATGCCTAAAGAGTGGTATTGCTGGATCCTTGGGAAGATTGATTCCCATTTTTCTGAGAAACTGCCATACTGTATTCCAGAGTGGCTGAACAAGTTTACAATCCCACCAACAGTGGAGGAGTGTTCCCCTCACTCCACATCCTCTCCAACATAGGCTGTCATCTGTGTTTTTAATTTTAGCCAATCTGACAGATGTAAGGTGGTATCTCAAAGTTGTTTTGATTTGCATTTCTTTGATGGCTAAAGATGTTGTGTATTTTTTCAAGTGCCTTTTAGCCATTTGTAATTCTTCTGCTGAGAATCCCCTTTTTAGTTCTGAACCCTATTATTTAATTGGGTTATTTAGGGTTTGGGGCTCTAGTTTCTTGAGTTCTCTTATATATTTTAGAGATCAATCCTCTGTCACTTGTAGAGTTGGTGAAAATTTTTTTTTCCCATTCTGTAGGCTGTCATTTTGTCTTATTGACTGTGTCCTTGGCTTTACATAAGCTTCTCAGTTTCAGGAGGTTCCAGATTGTTGTTCTTAGTGTCTGTGTTACTAGTGTTATATTTAGGAAGTGGTCACCTGTGCCAATGCATTGGAAGGTATTTCCTACTTTCTTTTCTATTAAATTCAGTGTAACTGGGTTTATGTTGAGGTCTTTGATCCACTTGGATATGAGTTTTGTGCAGGGTGATAGGTTTGGATCTATTTACATTTTTCTATACACTACCATCCAGTTATGCCAACACCATTTGTTGAAGATACTATCTTTCTTCCATTGAATATTTTTGGCCTCTTGGTCAAATATCAGGTGTTCATAGGTGTGTGGATTAATGTTAAGGTCTTCAATTCGATTGCATTTATCCACAAGTCTGTTTTTATGCCAGTACCCGGCTGTTTTTTTATTACTGTAGCTCTATAGTATAAGTTGAAGTTGGGGATGGTGATGCCTCCTGAGGTTCTTTTGTTGAACAAAATTGCTTTGACAATCCTGGCTTTCCTGTTATTCCAAATGAAATTGAATATGGTTCTTTCAAGGTCTGTAAAAAATTGTGTTGGAATTTTGATAGGAATTGCATTGAATCTGTCAATTGCTTTTGGTAAGATTGCCATTTTTACTATGTTAATCCTCCCTATCTGGGATCATGGAAGATCTTTCCATTTTCTGATATCCTCTTCAATTTGTTTCTTCAGTGATTTAAAGTTTTTGACAAACAGATCTGTTACTTCTTTGGTTATAGTTACACTGAGGTCTTTACAGCTATTGGCAGCTATTATAATAAGTGATGTTTCCCTTATTTCTTTTTCAGCCCTTTTATCTTTAGTGTATAGGGGGACTACTGATTTCTTTGCGTTAATCTTGTATCCTGCTATATCGCTGAAGGTGTTTATCAGCTGTAGAAGTTCCCTGGTAGAATTTTGTGGGTCACTTATGTATATAAATATATCATCTGCAAATAGTGATAGTTTCACTTCTTTTCCAATTTGTATCTCCTTAATCTCTTTTCGTTCTCTTATTGTTTTAGCTAAACTTAGAGAACTATGTTGAATAGATAAGGGGAGAGGGGACAGCCTTGTCTAGTTCCTGATTTTAGTGGGATAGCTTTGAGTTTTTCCTCCATTTAGTTTGATGTTGGCTGTTGGCTTCTTGTAAATCGCCTTTATTATATTTAGGTATTTTCCCTGTATTCCTGATCTCTCCAGGACTTTTATCATAAAGGAGTGTTGGATTTTGTCAAAGGCTTTTTCAGCATCTAAGGAGATGATCATGTGTTTTTTTTTTTCCCTTCAATTTGTTTATATGATGAATTACATTTACAGTTTTTCATATGTTGAACCATCCCTGCATTTCTGGGATGAAGCCTACTTGATCATGGTGAATAACTTTTTTAAAATATGTTGTTGTACTTAGTTTGGCAGAATTTTTTGAGAAATTTTGCATCAGTATTCATGAGGGAAATTGGTCTGTAATTCTCTTTGTTGTGTCTTTGAGTGGCTTGGGTATCAAAGTTATGGTGGCCTCATAAAAAGAGTTTGGCAATATTCCTTCAGTTTTTACTGTATGAAACACTTTGAGGAGTATTGTTAGCTCTTCTTTGAATGTCTGGTAGAATTCTGCAGTGAAATCATCTGGGCCTGAGTTTTTTTTAATTTGGGAGACTTTTAGTGACAACTTCAATTTCCTTTGGTGTTATAGGTCTCTTTAGGTCTTTAACCTGATCTTGATTTAATTTTGGTAAGTGATACCTATTCAGAAAGCTATCCATTTCTTCTAGGTTTTCCATTTTTGTGGAGTATAGATTTTCAATGTATGACCTGATAATTCTCTGGATTTCCTGGGGGGTCTGTTGTTCCGTCCCCCTTCTCATTTCTGATTTTGTTAATGTGGATACTCTTTCTCGGCTTTTTAGTTAGTTTGGATAAGGGTTTATCTATCTTGTTGACTTTCTCAAAGAACCAACTCTTTGATTCATTGATTATTTGTATTTTTTTTATTTGTTTCAGTTGTACTGATTTCAGCTCTAAGTTTCTTATTTCCTGCAGTCTACTCCTTTTAGGCGAGTTTGCTTCTAATTGTTCTAGGGCTTCTAGCTGTGCTGATAGTTCCTTTGTGTGGCATTTCTCTAGGTTTTTCATGTAGGCATCTAGTGCTGTGAATTTTTCTCTTAAGACTGCTTTCATTGTGTCACATAAGTTTGGGTATGTTGTAGATTCATTTTCATTAAATTCTAGGAAGTCTTTGATTTCTTAATTTCTTCCTTGACCCAGAGGTGGTTCCGTTGAGTGATGTTTATTTTCCATGAGTTGGTGGGCTTTCTGTAATTTTTGATGTTGTTGAACTCTAACTTTAGACTATGGTGATCTGATATGATACAACAAGTTATATCCATTTTTTAATCTGTTGATATTTGCTTTACGACCTAGTATATGGTCAATTTTAGAGAAAGTTCCATGGGGTGCTGAGAAATATGTATATTCCTTTTTGTTTGGGTGGAAGGTTTGGTATATATCTATTAAGTCCATTTGGGTCATAACTTCTGCTAGATCCCTTATTTCTCTGTTGAGTTTCTATCTGGTTGTCCTATGCAAGAGTGAAAGTGGGCTATTGAAGTCTCCCACTATTAATGTGTCAGGTTTGATATGAGGTTTAAGCTTTAGTAGTGTTTCTTTTACATTTGTAGCTGCCCTTGTGTTAGGGGCATAGATATTCAGGATTGGAATCTTGTCTTGGGGGATTTTTCCTGAGATGAATAAGTAGTGTCCATACTGGTCTCTTTTTATTGATTTTAGTTTAAAGTCTATTTTGTTAGAAATTAGAATGGCTACACCAGCTTGTTTCCTAGGGCCATTTGATTGGAAAGTCTTTTCCCAACCCTTTACTCTGAGCCTGTGTCTTGTCTTTGAAGTTGAGGTGTGTTTCTTGTATACAGGAGAAGAATGGTTTCTGCTTTTGTATCCATCGTGGTAGGGTGTGTCTTTTCATAGGTGAATTGAGTCCATTGATATTAAGGGTATTAATGACCAATGATTGATATTTCCTGTTATTCTTGGTGGTATCTTATATTTCCTTTTTTGTGAGGGGGGTCTTCTGTGGGCTTATCAATTGTTTGTGGTTACGTGGGCGTTTCTGGTTTCTTTACGTTGGAGTTGTCCCTCTAGGGCTTTTTGTAGAACCGAATTTGTGGTTAAGTATTGTTTAAATCTGGTTTTGTCATGAAATATCTTGTTTACTCCATCTATGTTGATTGATAGTTTTGCTGGGTACAGTAGTCTAGATTGGCATCTATGCACTTTTAGTGTCTGTATGATGTCTGACCAAGACTTTCTTGCTTTCATTGTTTCCATTGAATAGTTAGATGTTATTCTGATGGATCTGCCTTTATATGCAATTTGGTCTTTTTCCTTTGCAGTTCTTAGTATTTTTTCTTTGTTCTGTATGTTTAGTGGCTTGATTATTACATGACATGCAGACTTTTTTGTGAGTCTAGTCTATTTGGTGTTCTGTAGGCTTCTTGTATCTTTATAGGCATTTCTTCTTTAGGTTGGGGAAGCTTTCTTCTATGATTTTGTTGAACTTTCTGTGCCTTTGAGCTGGTGTTCTTCTCCTTCTTTGATTCCAATTATTCTCAGGTTTGGTCTTTTAATGGTGTCCCAAATTTCTTCTCTCTCTCCTTCCCCTCAACCCCACCTCCCACCCCCTCCTCAGAGGGTGTAAGACCTCTCTTAAGTTGTCAGTCCAGGCTAACATACCCAGTTGAGGCAGGACCCATCCTCTCCTCCCTGTATCAAAGCTGAGTAAGCATTCCACCATAGGAACTGGGCTCTAAAAAGCCATTTATGTATCCAGGATGATTTCTGGTCCTATTAAGAGCTTGATCAATGCAACTGTTACCCTCAGTCAGACTCACTCCCTTGCAGGCTCTCCAGCTGATAGTCCAGAGTCTGTTAGCACCCATTAGTTTGGGTCATCTGTCCCTGTGGTTTTCTCCATTGTACTCTTCCCCCACCTGGCTCCTCTAGTTGCCTCTCCCTCTTTTCAACTGAACTCCAGTTTGGCCAAGTGCTTGGCTGTGGGTATCTGCATCTGTTTGCATCAGTCACTGGATGTAGGTTCTATGATGACAATTAGGGTAGTCATCAATCTTACTATAGGGGAAGGCAAGTTCAGGCACTGTCTCCAGCATGCTAGGAGTCTTACCCTACTATTTTTTTTTAAATTTATTTATTATGTATACAGTATACAGAAGAGGGTACCAGATGTCATCATAGATGCTTATGAGCCACTATGTGGTTGCTGAGAATTGAACTCCGGACCACTGAAAGAACAGTCAGGGCTCTTAACCGCTGAGCCATCTCTCCAGCCCCCTGCTATTTATATAATGCTTACAAGAGGATCTTCACAAGTTTTTAGTCATCTAGTGGAATACACCTCTACTACTCAATGCAGGGCTCTGGAAAAGAACTGAACTAGATCTACCTGCCTTGTATTTGTCTTGGGAGTTTAGCACAAGACCTGCTGGCCCTAAGAGACTTCTCAGAATACATTTGACTCCCAGTGTGGGTTCAATTCAGTTCAACCCAGTGCAATCCACACCTCTGGTATCATCCAGGTTGAAAGTGGCTGGGTCAGGTAATAGAATCTACCTCTGGCCACTGGTGGTTTTGCATACATTTGACTTGCAAATGAATAAGGACCTGCTTTCTGAGGTAGACCTTTGTTTATTTAGGACTCAATGAAAGG
This sequence comes from Sigmodon hispidus, assembly GCA_004025045.1. Taxonomy (NCBI): domain Eukaryota; kingdom Metazoa; phylum Chordata; class Mammalia; order Rodentia; family Cricetidae; genus Sigmodon; species Sigmodon hispidus. Next base: position 13,731 of record PVIH01014957.1, read on the forward strand.
AGTCTTGGCATTTCCAGTCTTGTCCAACTTCTCAGCAGTATCTAATTTTCTAAGCCCAATATCTGCCTGCATTACTTGAGAGCCCAAGTCTGTCTGGAGGGCAGAAGTGTTTATAAGGGCTCTTTATTCTTTTCTTTCCACTGAGCTCTGAATTTTTTTTTTTTTTTTAAATCACAAAACCCATTCTTTCCTTCCATTTTTTTTTTCTTTGATTGGCTGGGACTCAGGGAGATATTGTCTGTCTTGTCTAACTCCATTGTATGAACTCAGTTCTCACCTTGAGGACAGGAGTTTTGGTGCCTGAGTTTATCCTAATAGTTCAGTTTGTCTTTTGCATTTATCTTCGCTCTTGATTCTAAGGAATGTTTAACCTTCCAAATGGAAGAGGGGAGCTTGACTGTCTTATTTGGGTTCCATGTACCCTCTAGTCTTTTTATGTGACCACCCATTTCCATATTAATTCAAAATGGAAAAAAGGCCACTTAAGGGAGAAAGAGTTTATCTGGGCTCACACTCCCAGGGTATAGTTCATCATGTTGCAGAAAGCATGGTGTGAGGAGTGTGAGACATTCTATTGGTTTGTGGGCTAGGGAAGCATTTGGTATAATTGTGCTACACAGGAAAAGGCAGTTATACTTGGAAGGAAGGATTTTTAGATTAGGTTGAGGTTAGAACATCTATCTTAACTGTAGGTGGTACCACTTCATAGACTGGGTCCTGGATTGAATAAAAAGGAGGAAGTGACCTGAGCACCAGCATCCATCTTTCTCTGCTTCCTGATTGTGGGTGAATGTGAACAGCTGACCAATGCTCCTGCCAGCATGCCTTCCCCATCATGCTGGACTGTATGTAACCTTTAACTGTGAGCCAAACAAACCTCTCTTAAGTATATTGTTGTCAGGTGTTTGATCATAGCAACAAACTTAGAAATAAATGCAATAGGAAACTCATGCTGGAATTCTTCCTTTCCTTCTTGCTAATTGTCTTTTTTGGTGAGCAGTCAGTGCTTGCAGGGGGCTATGTGATGTAATCCACTCCAGCCATTAGTGTTAACTGCCAGCTTGTCCAGGTCTGACATCATCTAGAAGAAAAGCCTGTGGGCACAACTCTGAGGGATCAACGAGGTTAGCTTTTGTGCATGCTTGTAGAGAATCATAATGGTTTCTTTAATTGAGATGGGGAGATTCACTCACCGTGGGTGGCACCATTCCTTAGGCTTTGATCCGTGCACAAAAGGAAGAATGGAGCTGAGCATGAACATTCATTGTTCTTCTGATTGTTGCTTCTGGATACAATGTAATCAGCTGCTTTGAGTTCCCTGCCAGGAGGGAACTGAGAGCTATTAAACATTCAGTTGCTTTTGTCAGAGTGTTTTATTATAGCAACAGCAGACATAACTATAACACTATTTCAACATTTCATTGCTTTGCTACACAGGTTTTTACTGGAGCTTGGAATATACCATGAGATTTTTTGTGTTTCTCAGAAGTGAGCTCTCTCTAATAATAGTAATAGTAATAATAATAATAATTAATAATAATTTTTGCTGGAAGAAACAAGAAAATGTTTTTTCAATAAAAGGTATTATTTTTATTTTTAACTGTGTATTTGTGTGTGTCTTATGTATTGGTATGTGTATATGTGTACAGGTGCATTCAGAGTCCCAAAGAGGGTGTCAGTACATTATGGATGGAGTTAGAGGTGTTTGTAAGCCACTCTTTGAGGGTCCTAGTAACTGAACTCAAGTCCTCTGGAAGAGCAGCAAATGCTCTAACCACTGTGCCATCCATCCAGATCCCAGAAAATACATTTCATTTGCTTATGATCATACTGTGATGATAGATAATTACAAACTAATCAATCTTGTTCTGTCAGCATGACTTTCCTATCAAAAAGAGTCTGTGTGGGTTTTTTTTTAAAGCCACAAATAATTGTAAAATTTAGGACTGTGAAGCATCCATAATGACAGATAATACAGTTGAGTAATGAGTTCTCACCAGCCTTTTACCCAAACCTTCATGTATATGTAATTCTTTTCTTCCACACCTCTCTGCATTTTTCTTTGTATACAGTGTTCATTTATTTTCCCCCCACATACCTAGGTAATCACTACTCTAAATTTTATAGACAGAGACGAAAGAGGGATTTGACAATGCAACTTATGGTCCCCCAGGTTTCCTAATCTATCTCAGCATTCGGAACACTTTCAAAGCAGGGTTTGAGCCCGTGGAGGATAAGTTCACATCTACACTTAATCTTCCCATGTTGTGGAGCCTCCAGGGAGTTAGTTCATCTTTTTAAACAAAATATCTTTCACTACTTTCCTGGAAACTTTTCTGCAGCTGTGATAAAATACCCCAACCAAAGGATTTAAGGAAGGAAAGGTTTATATGTTATGTTCCCAAGAAGATGAACTCCATCATGATGGAAGAGGTCATAATGACAGGAATGGGAAGCTGGCTGATCACATGCATCTGAGGAAGCAAAGAGTCCACAGGAAGTGGGGTCAGGATGTAAAGCCACACAGCTTGTTCCTAGTGACCTATTTCTTCTAGCTAAAGGAAGAAGATACCAAAACCTTTCCAAACAGTGCCACTAACTGGGACCGAATGTCCTCACAAGGAGCCTATGAGGGTTTTTACCTTCAAACCACGACAACTACCTAAACATCAAAGATTTGTTCCTAGTCTCCCAAAGTCATTGTAATAACCAAAGGATGTGTGATAGCTAACTTTTCATTGCCATGAAAAAATACCTGATCCAAAAAACTTGGAGTTAGGGGACTTATTTCAGTTCGTGGTTTCAGAGGGCTTACTCCATGGTCAGTTGGCTTCATTGTTTTGGGGCTGTGATATAACAGCACCCCTGCAGACAGGCCTGGAGAAGATAAGTTGCTAACTGCATGGTATCTAAAAAGGTGAGAAAGTGTGTGTGGGGGAGAGGGGTTTGGAACAAGATTCATCTCCAAGGGTATGACCCTGGTGATACACTCCTTCCAACTAGATATCATTTTCAAAATACTCCACCACCACTTTCTTTTAAACCCATTAAATTAGGAATCTGTTGAATGAGTAACACCATGAATCAAGTCAGAGCCCTCATAATCCAGTCACTTCCTCAGTGTCTTGCCTCTGAACACTGCTACATCTGGAACCAAAGATTCAACGTATGTATCTTTTGCAGGGGACACTTCATAACCATAACTGAAGGCACTTAGCATACTATCTAGTTCAAAATACTGACAATACACTTTTGACATTGTAAAATCTTTTCTGCTCTGCTTTTTAATTCAAAGTGGTAACAAGACACTGGGCAAGAAGCAACTTAAGGAATAAACAGTTTATTTTGGTTCATAATTTGAGTGTATACTCCATCACCGTAGCAGTAGCAAGAGGTAACTGGTTACATTGTATCCACAGTCACGAAGCAGCTTGAGGTAACTTGTCACATTGTATCCACAGTCAGGAAGCAACTTGAGGTAACTTGTCACATTGTAGCCACAGTCAGGAAGCAACTTTCTCCTATATAATACCAGCTCATAGGATTGTGTCACCCACATTCAAGGTGAATTTTTCCTCTTTAATGAAGCCTCTCTGGAAATGCCTTATAGACATGCCCATGGGCATGTTGCTATAGTGTTTCAAAATCCCATCAAGGTGGCAATCATGATTAATCACCATGGCAGGTATGGTGGTGCATACCTTTGGTCCATCACTCAGAAGTCAATAGCAACTGGATCTCTATGAGCTTGATGGCAGCCTGATCTACATAGGGAGTTCCAGGCCAGCCAGGGCTGCATAGTGAAAGCCTGTCTGAAAAGCAAAAGAAAATGAGATGAACCATCAAAGAAAGTATTCTTCTCCTGCAGAGGAAATAGATTCTCTAGCTTATAAAAGGTGGTAGAAAGCTTGCCCAGTGCACACAAGTCCATGGGTCCAATCCTCACTGCTAATGAAAAAAAGTAAGAATGCCATAGTTCACACTATTCACACCATGAAATTCTTGCACTTGAGCATAGAGATAGGCCCTTAGACCAAGTGCTTAATGGAGAAACTTTCTGGAGGCAACCAGAGTCTAGGCTGTTGCTTACATACCTTCTCCATCATCTCACTTGGTACTGAGGAGAAGAAGAGATGCTTCCTTTGTTGAATACAAGGGATGTCAGTATAAACATAGGCATAGGCTAAGACACGTACTTTGAGTGTAGATACCCAATGAGTCTATCTTCACATAGGTTGCTCTTTCTAAAAGTTCTGGGAGATCTGAATAGAAAAGACTAATGGTAGGAATTTTGAGTTTGCATTACTTCAAGATAAGAGGCATACTTTAGGTGCCAATGATGCTTTTGTGCCTCCAACTGGTGTGGTACTGAGAAACTTTTCCCCCTACCTCTCTTCCTCCCCCCCCCCCCACCTAATGGATTCTGGAAATCAAGATCAGGTTCTCTGGCTTGATGTCATGCTGGGCCATTTATGATTCTATGCCCATTTTTTATATCCAGTTCAAAGTTTCCTCTTTCCAAAGTATATTTCAGCCAAGCATACTCCATAGGTAATGCTGTTTCACACCACCTCACTCCTGTCACAAGTAGGCAGTTTGTATGACGTTCAGGACATACTTGACTGTTCTTTACTTGTATTTTTTTTTAATGTTTTCCTGGCTTTTCCATCTAGATAGTAAGCTACTGATGTAAGCCCAACAGTTTAACCATGTTGACTATTGGACCCTGACATAGTACACACCATGTACCAACACTGTACTAATATCTTTAAACAAGTAATACTTTCTCTCCATGTGTATGTTCACCTATATGTAGGTACATGTGCAAGTGTATATACATGTATGTTGAAGCCAGAGGACAACCTCTGGTGTCATTCTCAGGAAAGCCTTTCTTTATCATCTTTCACTCTAGGGCTCACCAATTAGGCTAGAGTGGCTGGCCAGGGAGTCTTAGGGATTCCCCTGTCTCTATTTCTCCCAATACTGGGATAATAGGCATGTGCAACCATATTTGACATTTTCATGACCATTATGGAGATCAAATCCAGGTTCTTATGTTCACAGAGAATGTGTTTTTTCCGGCTGAACCATCTCCCCAGCACACAAGTAATATAATTTTATCTTTCAAAAAAATACTGTGAAGAGCTTAGCACTAGTATCATGGATTTCTATTTGTACCTAGGTTTTCCTGATTTGTCCATAGCTCTAGAATCTGAATCAAACAACCACAATAAGAAACAATTGATCTGAATTTCAGCTCCGAATCATCTTTATAGCATAACCAATGCTGTCAAGGTTGACCATGCCTGCACTTGTTTTGAATTCATCTCAGCATCCAGCTCTGTGCTTTACATGTAATTAAAACTTAATTAATCTTGATTAAGGTCTTTGAAAAAAGAAAGCACTGTAGGGTTGCTTTCTAAGACTCATCACTTTTAACTTAATCTCTTTTCTTCAGAAATGCTGAATAGGGTTGAAGATGAGATGTGGTTTACAATATGCTTTGGGATGCTGGAGAGATGGCTCAGCAGTTATGAATTGCTATTCCTTCAGAGAACCTAAGTTCAGTTCCCAGCATCCACATTGGGTAGCTCTCAACTGCCCATAGCTCCAGTTCCAGTGTATCTGACACCCTCTTCTTGTCTCTTTGGGCTCTGCACTTATGAGGTGCATACCCACATACAGATATACATAAGTACACATAATTGAAAATAAATTGACTCTTCAAAAATTGCAAACATAAAATTATGCTTTTGGATTCAATTGATAATTTTATGACATGCCTAGTGATCAATAGAATTTTGAGGATCACTGAACTGTTGGTGATTTGCTTGTATGAACTAGTTTAAGAGTCATGCATAAGTTTGTGAGAGTCAAAGTCTGAGATCTAGAGACTTAATCTAGATTCTGCTAGTGCTGTCTGAAGACTTTAAAGTTGTCTAGAAATTAGTATTTTTAAGAGCAGTGATGCAAAGTGATGCTTAGTAGGTGGAATAACACCTAACATATTCTCAGCTATGTTGTTCTCTAGCATGTGTGTATATGTGTGTGTGTTCATGTATATGCTGCTGAACCTGTGTAAAGCAGTATGCTTGCATATGTGGCTGCATGCATGTAGAAGTTAGATGGCAATTCCAAGTGTTGTTCCTCATGCTATCTAGCTTATTTTGAGAGAACAGAATATCTCATTGGCTTATTATTTGCCAAATATCTGCTTCCTTACTCCTAGGATTATAAGCATGAACTATGATAATATGCTTTTTGAAATGTAGATTCTGAGGATCAAACTTAGGTTCTTATAGTTGCAAGGCAAGGATTCTAACATGGGGCTATCTATCTCTCCAGCCCCATGTTAGAGTTTCCTTATGGCAGGCAGTTGGGTACTAGGAATATATCCATCTTTCCATCTTTTTAGCTTCTAGAACATAGTCTTCTGTGAGAGGCCATGGACTCTCCAGTGATGTCCTTTCCACTCTCAGCTTTATCTAGCCATCAACAATGGCCGAGCACACAAGTTCAAGTTTTTTCATGCCACACTTTTCCCGACCCATCCAGCTAGACATAATCAACTTTCTATATCTGCATCTTCTAGATAGAGCTTTTTAGATGACTGTAGATAAAAAAACGCTTTTTAAAACCTGCATCTTGGGGCTAGAGAGATGACTCCACAAATACAAATGGTTGCTGGTCTTGTAGTTCAATCCTGAAACCTCAGATTCTTAAAAAAGCTAGATATTGGCATGCATTTGTAATCCTGGTTCTGTAGAGGCAGAGACAGGCAAATCCAGTCCCCAAACATGGAAGCGAAGTGGCAGAAAAAGATACCCAAGGATAACTTCTGACCATCACAGGCTCATGCACACATATGCAAACACACACGCACACACGCCCTTCCTGCTTCAGCCTCCTAAATGCTGAGGTTACAGGACTGAGCCGCCTTGCCTGATAATCCACTGGATTTTGGTGACTATTCACAGGCAATTCAATGAGAAGAGATGCTTTAGAAATATGCATTACATATTAATTAATTGTTTGTTTGTGTATGTGCTACACATGTGCCACAGGGCATGTGCAAGTCTGGGACAACTTTCAGGATTTAGTTCTCACCTGTCACTTCTGTCTCTGGGATTGAACTTGGATCTTTACTTTTGAGTAGAGCCTGAGTCTCTACCCATTGAGCCACAATGCTGGCCCAAATATTGTTAATAAGTGATGATGGTTTGATATTTGTATACAAAGAGATAATCATATCTAAACTTTAACTCTTATATGAAAATGACTCAAAATAGAGAGGGAGTATCAATTCAATTTAAACTACCATTTAAAGCCAAAAAATGTTTTAGAGGAAGGAAATCTTTGTGGCATGGGTCTGGGGAAGGAGCCATTTATCATTAAACTGAAGCATGGCCCATGAGAAAAAAAAAAAAAAAAAGAACAAAAACATTGGTAGAATTGATTTCATTAAAGTATAAACTTCTGCTCTATGGAAAACATAAGAGAGCGAAATAGCCAGTACAGCCTGGAAGAAAATGCTTATACCGTACATCTTCAATATACGGTGTGTGCCCACAGGATAAAACTGTTACAGTTACCAGGGTCTGAGAAGACATTTCCAAGTTCTTGGCCTCTGGTCCAAGTGATTGAAAATAAGGGCTCACATAGATCAACAAAAGTAAGATAACTTTTTTGAAAGTGAGGTGACAGGTACAGATCATAGAAGGGTGGATGTATTGTCAAGCTTGTCTGGGAATGAACCTCATGAGTGAGAGGACTCGAGAGCCACTCCAGCCTGGGGTTTCTTCTTCTGAATCCATCAGAAAAAAAGTTGATTACTAAGGCTTTGATTTGGATGGTTCTCTATTTTCATCGATAGATTACTTCCCATATTAATTTTTACTACTATACATACCCATTCCAAAAATGCATCTGATTTTAGTCTTATACTCTTGTGCACACCCAATTATGCACAGATTTAAGATGGTAAGTAGAGGGTTCTCCCTAAAGTTTCCTTGAAGAACACAGCTTGACTCAGGGCCTGCATCCCAAACCACTGAGGCTGGATCAGCTATTCAATTTTTCTTATTAGATACTTGGAAATACACTTGAGTAGGAACTGTTAAAATTTTATTATTAGGAACAGAGGAATCTATACTTTTGTTCAGAAATTGGAGTGTGGAACCTGATGTAGATGGGATACAAAACGGTCCTGATGTTGCTGGGTGCACTGTTTGGAGAGGTGTGTAAGGATGTGTGCACTACATGCAAGTGAAGGAACTAGGCTGCTGAATGCATGATTACAAAAGGGGCATGCCCAAAACCCCAAACCAAATAGAGTCCCAGGGTGCTAAACCGTCCCCATTGTTTGCCTCAGAAACAGCTTCCAAAACTCAGTGATAAGGAAAAAGGCAAAGGGCTGGAGAGATGGTAAAATGCTTGCTGCTAAATACCTGAATTTAGAATGCCTATGTCTACATAAAAAGTCAGGCGTGGTGCTGTGTGTCTGTAATTCCAGTACTGGGGAGGCAGAGACAGGAAGGTCCCATGGGCTCACTGGCCAGCCAACTTCACTGAGTCTGTGAGCTTTAGGTTTAGGGAGAGATTCTGTCTCAAAAGATAAAGTGGAGAACATCTGAAGAAGACCCTCAGCATCAGCCTCTTCACACACGCATTCGTGTGTACACATGTATGCACAAGCATGTCTGATAGTGTATATATAGGGAGTCTGAGACCACTCTGATGCTGTCTCAAAACAAAACAAAAAAAACCCCACAGTTTTACTGGATGCTAATTTTTAAAAACTAGGGCTGTGGAAATGGCTAAGAGTAAGCACCATTCTTCAAAAGAACCAGAGTGTGGGATTCCCATAAATGCTCGCAGCTACACATTGAAAGGATCTGTGGGCAACTGTATTCACACGCACATAAAATACAAAAGCAAATATTAAGAAATTAATAATGCAAAGAAGAAAAATAGCAAAGATGGACCAAAGGTGAGGAGACAGTTTGGAGTACCAGGCAAAAGCAGATGTAGCAATGTAAGAACTTGACTTTCCCAAAGGACTGTGATATAAGTAACGAGAGACTTGGGCATGGATGTGTTTTAGCAGGAAGAGGCTGGAATGAACTTGGGGCAGAAGCTCTGGGGTTTATGACTGGGAGGAGAGAATGAAGGAATGGAGAATCAGGTCAATGTCAAATTGTAAAGACATTTCAGTGTCTGGGGTAACATTTCTATCTAGTTCTTTGGGGGAGGGAGGTGGTTGTAGATATTAAGTAGCATTTCTTAGCCAAGGCCACTCCATTCCTTTAGATTTACATTTACTATGTGTATATCTCCATGTCTATGTATGTAAATGCAGTTGCGCATGGAGTCTAGAGAGGGTGGATGCCCTGGAGCTACAGTTACGGGCAGTTGTGAGCTGCCCAATAAGGATGTTAGGAAATGAACTTAGGTGCTGTGGAAGAGCAGTAATTGCTTTAGGAATTGAGCTGTCTCTCCAGCCTGGGACACTCCACTGTGTAAGGCTCTTCCATTAACTTGGTTCTTGCCCTCCCTCATGTCACAGCGTATTCTGCATACAGATCCCAGGCTACTAGACCATTTCTCCCTAGCCAGCCAGAAATCAAAGGCAGCCTGACTGCAGGCATGCACCACAGACTGCCCATAGGTCACTTGGTATAGAGTTTCCTTCTTTCTCTGCTGTTAAGAAGGGACTATGGTGTGAGCCAGAGCTCTCTCTCCAGTGTCCCTGCTATGGTGCTGTCTGCTTGTCCTTCTATGCTGTTAATATCTCTTTTTAATAAATGATTTATTAAAAAGGAAGCCAGCCTCAGAGTCCCCCTTGAGTCCCAAATTTGCAGTCTATCAATCATCAGTGATTCTTTCAGCTCCCAAATCCAGGAGGATGGAACCCCAAATATTTTAAGTTTCCTGAAAGTGTCTGAGGCAAAAAAGAGACTGCAACCCCCCCCTCAAAAAAAAAACAAACCAAACATTTCTTAAGATAGTCATTTATAAAATCCTTTGGTTAAGTTTACAAATGAGGCCCTCTATAAAACACCATATTCACTAGGGAAATAATTCCAGGATTGATCTAAATCCTTTAGTCTCATAGTATTTATGTAAACATCTGTCTCAGTCGGGTCCCTGCAGGAAACAGATGGCATACTCCAAAGGAGAAGCTGAAGGGAGTGGAGAGACAGGGCTATTTACACAGATGTGGGCTGGGTTAAGCCAGCTGCCAGAGGCAGTCAAGTGTCTAGGCTGGTACTACTTCTGGGTCAGAATTAAGAATAGGGAGTGGGTGTTTCCACATTCTGCAGGACCTGATTCCGTCAGAGAAGCCCCATCTCTGGATGAAGGTAAAGGATCCGAGATATCCATCAGTTCCAGGAAGAGTAAAAAGCATGAGAAAATTAAGAGGATGCAAGAAAGGAATGAAATCCCTCACCCACGTCTAGTCTGAAGTTCAAACCCCTCACCTAGAACTAATCTGAAGCTCCTAATGGCTGAGTATCAGAAACTTCAATGACAAAGGACAAAATCTTGGTTGTCTACAGAAGGCAGTATGCACTTTTGCAAGAAATAACTTGAATGGGAATGTTAAAAAGCACAACAGTCAGAGACCAAGGAGGTGGTAGAATACTCACCTAGAGTTTCATTCTCAGCTGGGTGTGGCAGCACATGCCTCTAACCTCAGTACTTGGAAGATGTTCCAGGAGAAGAGATTCAACGTCATCCTTAGCAGTGTAGACTATTAGGAGGCAGCCTGGGTGAGAGGCCATTTTAAACAATTAAACTGTGTTTATTAAAGGTGATCTTGACTTTGCCCCTACCAGCACCTGAACAACTCAAATCTGTCTTGCAGTTTCATTTACAAATAGGAAATGCTCCTAAGAGAAATGAGTCAACCAGCCCTTATATTGTTTTTTTTTCTTAAACTTGATTTTTAAACTTTACTTAACCTTTAAACCTTGCAGATTGTATCTTCTGAACAGAGTCATTTTGGAAGCCACAGAGTCACATGCACAGCCATTTCAGATATGGCCAGTTGTGATTCTCTGGAGATGCGTATGCCCAGGTGTAAACTATTCTTTTTATAAGTTATTCCATTACCCGCCCCCGTTCCCTATTGGTTCTCCTCTTCCCTCCTTCCCTCTCTCTCTGATTCCTAAAATTCTTTTCTGTGGTATGATCAAGGATCTATCATTTACCTTGTGGAGGTCTCTGAGGGACTGGTCCGTCTCCAGTGGCTGGATACTGGGATGGGCGTTTCTCTTCCACTGCAGACATCCAATCATTACCTAGTATATAGAGAGAGCCTGGGTGATAACTATCCTGGCATCTCTTTGCTCTTGACTTTTTACTTCCTGGTGGTTCTTCCAGCTGGTCCAAACCCAAAGACTCTGTTGGTAGAAATCATTCATCTTGGGTCAACTGAGGGTCCAGAGGATAAAAGATGGTTGGGGATGTGGTGGGTGGTTGATATACCCAACAAACTGTTATTATTTATGTTATATGCAGCAGGGTAGAAGGGCAAGGGAAGCGATGGGGGCAGAGGAAGGGAAAGGGGCCCCCTTACTCTAGAGTCTGGTTGATGTCTGTGGTGGTCTGAATGAAAATGACTCCCATAAGCTCACAGGGAATGGCACTACTGGGAGGTATGGCCTCGTTGGAGTGGGGTGGCCTTGTGTGTCACTGGGGATAGGCTTTGAGGTTTCAGATGCTCAAGCCAGACCCAATGTCTCAGTCTCTTCTTGCTGCCTGCCAATCAGAGGTAGAACTCACAGTTATCAGTGCCATGTCTGCCTGAATGCCACCATGCTTGCAGCCATGATGATGATGAACTAAACTGCAGAACCAGCCCCAGTTAAATGCAAGCATTCCAGTACATTTAACATTTTCTTTGCCTCCTTTCCAGCTGTACCTGTAGAACTCTCCCCAGAAATCTTATTTACAGGAAAAGGACATGTACTAGCCTCTTGTTTAACTTTAGTGGTTCCTGGTTTATCTTGTCAGATATAAATATCTATCTATCTATCTATCTATCTATCTATCTATCTATCTACCTATTTTTATATATCATTCTCTATACATAAATATATTGGTAAGACACCCCCCTCAGCCACCCTAAAGGAGAGAGGAAAGAATAGAAACTTTCTTAGTGAGTTTTGAAAGTCACCCAAATGGTATACAAGTCTACTGTTCACACATATCATTTTGACATTTCCTCAAGAAGCCCATTTTTTTACTTGGCAGACATCTTTCTTGATCATCCATTTTTCCTTAATCCTCCTTTGCTTAAAATCTTCGTTAACAGTGTCTTTTAATAAACACAAATTCTGCTTCATATCGACTTACCTTGAAATTCCTTTCTGTGTCAAATCCAAGAATCTGGTTTCATCTGAGTTGAGGTTCCTGAAAGATTAAGGAAGCACCTCAGGCTGATTCCAGTGACCTGCAGGGCAGTGCCTTGTCCCTGCAGCTGCTGGCAGGTGCAGGTAAAAAACTTACTGGAATTTTATTTTATAGGGACTGCGGAGGTGGGGTGGAATAGGGAGAAGTTGGATTGAGCTGGGGAAACTGAGGTAGGTATGGGCTAGCCTAGATAGGCATGAGCTAGCCTAGATCAAGCACTCTTCTATGCTGTTGGACTCTGATGAATTTTCCAAGGTTGGGACCTTTTCAAATAGACATGAGGACTCTCAGGCATTTGGTGGATATTACATTCATTGTTTGTTGGTAAGTTTGGGATTTAGTGATGCATGCCTAATGTCTAGATAAGCCCTTTACAAATTCTGATGGAGGAAAGGACAGTTAAGTTCAAGGTTCCCAGGGATAAGGGCTCACATTTTAGGGAAGACCCTTGAGGCACTGCCTGGGGACCCAGGCTCGCTGGCCCCTCTGGCCATCTTTGTCCAAGTTTATCTTCATCAGTGAGAAATAAGGCGGCCTATTGGGATGCACTAGTGCGATGATCACCGGCTACCAAAAAGTCAGAGGCACAAGAGATGGTGAAGAAGGAGCCCTGGGGACAAGGATACCTCTTTCTGAGTTCTTCTTAATTAGCAGCACAGGGACTCAGGGGACCTCCTAAGAGACCATCTAACCACCATTAACTCCAGAAAAGAACTCTGCCACCACCGTGGCCACAGCTGATGCTTCTCCTTTAGTCCCTTTGGGACACTTGTTTTCTTGGCAGGTTGTGGTTTGGTCACAGGCATGATTTGTGACAAAGAGAGTATTGCTGTAAAGTAATGCCCCTAAATAGGCTACAGCTGACGGAAATCACACCGTTGAAGTTTGAAAGTTTTAGCAGCCATCTGGTCCAATTTAACGAAGAGACCTAGAGGTAGCTGAACCAATCGGGCTAACGATCATTTATCAAACACTTGTTAGGAGTTGAGATTGCGTGTGTGTATGTATGTGTGTGTGTGTATGTATGTGTATGTGTGTATGTGTATGTGTATGTGTGTATGTGTGTGTATGTGTGTTTGTTTTAATCTTTGAAGCCCAAATAGAATAATTGAAAGGATGAGGTAAGACACACATGTAAAATGAGAGTATTGTGTTAGCTGTTATTCTTATCATTGTGATTATCTCTTTTGCAGCCATCACCTGTTTGATTCCTAATATTTCCAGCAAACAATGCTACTGAGAACTGAGTGAACATGGGACCACCCACCTTTCCCTGATAACTCTACTTCCTGTCTCCCTGAATTGCCTTCTCACTGATATCCCTCCTTATGGAACTGATGGAGCAATGGCATACCAGGAGCCTGCAGAAATGAAATAAAAGCAAGATGCAATGTCTTCCCTTCTGGAATTTATATCCATTGCCAGCCTCTGTAAAACATGCCTTCAGAGAAGGGGCTTGGTTTCACAAAGATGAATGAAAGTCCGGATTGTTTTGACATAGGTGTTAGATCATACATTCTCTAGCTGCTTCTCCTTTGCTCAGAAATCAGTCCACACACCCTTGGGGCTCTCTCTGGCCATGGAGCTGATAAACAAGACATGCTGTGGCTTCAGGTTTTCTTCCCCTTTGCAGCTCTGAGCCTTTGCCTCATACCCAGGCTCAAGACAACTTCAAATTTTAAGTGTATTTGTAAAGATTTATTCTTTTCTAAATTATGTGTATGTGCCTGTATGGGTATGGGGCCTGTGGACTCCAGAGGAGAGCCTTGTATCTTCTACAACTGGAATTTTAGGCAGTTTTGGGATGCCCAGATATGAGTGCTGCACACTGAACTCAGGTACTCTCCATGAGCAGTGGGAGTTCCTAACAGCTGCTCCATTTCTCTAGCACAGAGACCTTTATCTAATGGCTTCCTGTCCTGTGGCTTCTGAACATCTCACATGACAAGAAGTCAGCCTCCTTTACTTTTGAAAACTGGAAAGAGACCCTATTTGCTCTTTATAAGTGAAGGGAAATGAATTAAGGGGTAATTTCTTTTCCTTCAGAATCCCCGTCATGCTGGACATTTTTTTTTCCATTTATTTTACATACTGACAGCAGTTTCCTCTCCCTCCCCCACCCTGCTTCCCATCTACACCCTCCCCATCCACTTTTCCTCCATCTCCATTCAGAAAGGAGCAGACCTCCCATGGGCTTGAACAATGCAAAGCACATCAAGTTGAGGTAGGACCCAGCTTTTTGTCCTGCATAAAGGTTGAGCAAAGTAATCCAGCAGGGGAACAGGTTCTCCAAAACCCCCTGAGCACCAGGGATAGGTCTTGATCTCACTGCTAGTTGCCTTACAAAGAGACAACAAAAGTGTCGAAGCTACACAGTTGTCACACACATGTGGAGGGCCCACATCAGTTCCATGGAGACTCCCTAACTTTTGGTTCAAAGTCCATGAAGCAAATATTATAGATGCTTCAAGCACATGAAGATGGCTCCCAGGAGCGGAGTGCTGTCATCTTTAAAGGCATCTGGGGTATTTTAGGTTTAGGGTACTCTACCTGGTTACCTCTCCCATTTGCCCCTTTATGAGCTTGCAGGTAACTGTGCGCCCCATCTATAGTGGGGACAGGTTCTCTGCTTTTGTATATAAGAACAAAGTAAGTGCTGTGGATCCCTGCCTTGCACTGGAGTGAAAAATCTTGTTGTCTTGGGTAAATGTGGGCTCTTCTTTGCAGAATGATGAGGGGGGGAGAGAAAGTAATAGAGCGAGATAGAGAGCGACAGAGAGATAGCCACTATATAACGGGGGAAATGGTCTACTTCTTTCAAGGGCTTGGAAACTTATGGCCTAGTGCTGCAAGGCTTGGGGAGCCACACTAAGAAAAATCTAACTGGGTTCTTTATATCTCTCTCCTGCTATCCTAACAGTCTACGGACTCTGTAGCAGTGGACACTTATAGTTAATTACTTAGAGCATTGCAAGGTCTACATAAAATGCTGTGGGCCCAGCCCTGGCTTGCTTATGCACTAGCCCAATGTCAGCTCATCACAATCAGACTTTTGAGGCTCTCTGTGGTAAGGGGCTGACTGTCAGGCAAGCTGTCACTGCCTCATTGAAGAAGTGATAACACTTAGACAATCATTACTTTCCAACCACTACTATAAAAATATTTTAACAGTAGTCTCTGCCATAAGCCCCACATTACTGGACTTCACATTTTCCACCACGGGCATTCTTTCTGCATGGTTCCCAACATATCAGGATCTTTATTCGCTAGCTAAACATTGTCCCTGAAAGCCTTCTTGCTGTTGACAGAGTCCGAGGGACCAAAGACACTCAACATCCTGCTCAAGTTGAGCAGTGAAAAATTATTTTCCAAATCTCAGGTCTGGGGATAGAGCTCAGCAGTAGAATGTTTCCCTATTATGCCAGAGAGCCTGGGTTGATTCCTAGAACTTAAACAAACCAAATTAGAGAAAACCCTAACTTCAAATGAATTTCTGTCTTGGGGGCTGAAGATAGAGCTCAATTAGAGAATGCCTGCTCAGCATGCACAAAGTTTTGGGTTCTATCCTTAGCAATACAGAGAGAAAAGGGGGGAAAGGAGAGAGAATTTTCTTGGGTGCATTGACTCTTGTATGCTCTCTGTCTCTCATCTCTCTGCATATGAGGGAGAGAGAAAAGAGAGAGAGAGAGACCATTGATACTTTATTTTTACAACTGAAAATGATCTTCATATTACCCAATAAAATGTCCACATTTTGTTTTTATATTAGAAAATCTATTGCCACATTATTAGTGTATCCAGTAAAAATGAATGGGAAGATGGGCTGCATGAGCTCTGTGGGGTTATTCAGCTTGACCCAGAAGGCCTGGCTCTGTATGCAGGGAAATGATGGCTTTCAAAGTCACATTTGACATCATCTCCACTTCTTAGCTTCTCTCCCCAACACTAAAACCACAAGGCCTTGCCCAGGGATGCACGTACCTCACAGAGCCTCTCCCCGACATGTACCTGTCTCACAGAGCCTCTCTGAGGAATGTACCTGTCTCATAGAGCTTCTATCCCAGGAACACACTTGTCTCACAGAGCTTCTCCCAGGGATTCACCTGCTTCATGGAGTCTGTCCCAGGGATGCACCTGCTTCATGGAGTCTGTCCCAGGGATGTATCTGCCTTACAGTTCCTCCCATGCAATTTTCTGTTGATATTCCTGGGAATTGTCTGCCTTATGGCTTTTGTCCCTTTCTGGTTATCCACTCCTCACAGTCATGATTCTATTTTCCAGAGTGAATTTAATTGCAAAACAGTAACTGCCTACGCTGGTGCTAGAGAAAGATTTCATTAGGTCACGGGGACCGTTTCCTCATTAAGAGGTACTGTCCTCTCTGGTCCATGGAAGGTCAGAATCTTATTAGGAGTTCCACTGGCCAGTTCCAGCTCCAGCTCCCTTTTATTAATGACTTTCCTCATTGCTGCAATCTAACACCAGACAAGGAACAACTTAATGAAGAAGGGGTTTGTTCTGGCTCATGTTAAAGGAAGGATCCAGTCCAATAGCAGGGCAGGCAGAGCAATGATGTAATGAGGAGACTGGTCACATTGTATCCACAGCCAGGAGGCAGAGAGCAAGTGGAGACAGGCTACTATAAAATCTCAAGGCTCACCTCTCAGTGACCCACTTCCTCCAATTAAGTTTCATTTCGTAGAGGTGCCATGATATCCCCAAATTGCACCACCAGCAGGGGACCAAGTGTTCAAACATGTGAGTGAGTCTATGCGGGTATTTACCATCCAAACTATCACACCCTTACTAGGGACATGTGGGGAATCAGGAAAAGGGGTGGCCCAGAGGCTTAGGAGATCTAGTTTTTCTGATAATGTCCCATTTGAAAAAGGAGCCGAGTTGATACCTTGGAAGAATCACAAGGGAGCCAGAAGAATGTAAGAGACCAAGGTGGTGCAGATTTGAGTCCTCAAAAACACCCTAATAATAAGAATGTGACCACTAGTAACTAGGATTTTGTCATTGTCTATTATTTTATATTAATTATTTGCTTCTATTAGAAGCAAATTTATTATACAATTTGATGTGTGATTTATTTGAATGGGTGTCCTAGAAAGTTATGTGTTAGAAACTTAGTCCTAAAGTCTTATGGTGATGGTGTTTGAATGTGGGGCTTTTGGAGATTGACAGTTATATAATCATGAGTGTGGATCTTCTTCATGGTGTTAGCAGCTTTTTCACAAGAGCCACCTGCTCTAAAGACTTTCTCTGTCATACCATGTGACACTCCTCAACATGTCATATGACAATGAGATGTTCACCAAGGACCATACTCTTGGCTTTCTCAATCTCCAAAACTATGAGCTAAATCAAACTCTATTCTTCATAAATTACCCAGTCTCCAGTTTCTCTTTACAACAGGAAGCAGGCCAACTTCAGATCATACAATTATGTCTATGATCTATTTCTAGGAAACAGAGAGCAAAGAAGAAGCAGAGACAGGCTGCTATAAAAGCCTTCCCCCAGTGAGCCATTTCCTCGTGTAAGGATCCACCTCTTGAACATTTCACAGTCTCCAAAAACAGTTGTGCCAGCTGGGCATCCAGTGTTTAAACACACGATCCTGTAGGGCACATTGTACATTCCAACTGCAATATCTCTTCCTAGGGACACATGGAGAGTAGAAAACGTGGAATGGGTGTCAGAAAGTTTTACTGCCCTCAAACCTAAGCAGTTTTTTTTGTGAAAAGAGGTTCCAGTGACAAGATTGTCCTGCATTATTATTATTATTATTATTATTGTGTGTGGATGTTTTGCTTGCATGTATACCTGTGTACCATGTGAATGCCTGGCATCCATGAAGGATAGAAGAAGATCAGATCCCTCGGAACTGGAATTACAGACAGTTGTGAACTGCTATATGGTTGCTGAGACTTGAACCTCGGTCCTGTGGAAGAACAGTCAATGTTCTTAACTGCTGAGCCATCTCCCAAGTTCGTAAGAGGAGTCCTTAAAGTTTCCTTTTGAATTCTCAGGAGGGATTAACAAACTTAAACAGTGGGCTTTCTCTGTGGTTATCCCTTCCTTGACCTTACTGGATCTGTCTAATGAGGAAGAGTCTCCTTTTCTAATTTAAATCATAGAAAAATATCATAATCAGAATGGGAATGTACTTCCTGTAAGGAATAAAGCCCAGGTGGTCTAGTTCCAATATCAAGGATGGCTCTAATAAACTTAAGATGGCCAGATCACAAATAAGCAGGGAGCATTCAGCCCCTGTCTTCCCTGGCTTGCCTAGGCACTTTTAGTTTATCTTAGGTTTGTTATGCAATAGTGACCACATATAAGGCAGAAGGAGGAAATCTCCAGCTCCAGCAAGATGAGAATTTGGGGTGTGGTTATATTACGCATCTGAAGTACTCACCAATGGTGAAGGAAGCAAAGGAATTTATGATTAGTTATAAGAAGCACTTCATCAGGGCACTGGTTATTTCACCTTTGTTTTGGGTTGGTGACAGTTCTGCAGACATGAAGAATAACCTGTTGCTTTCCCTGGTGGTCATGGAGATTTGTTATTGAGGAGCAAGGGCATTGCTAGTGGACTTGAATGAGGCAGGTTGTGCATCCCTGACTTAAACAGTGGAGAGACATTGTAATCAGAAGGAGACAATAGTTACTGTGCAGAGATGTAGCCTCAGACTCTGTTAGTTTCTTTTGCATCTTTATGATCAACACATCAACTCAAGGGAGGGAAGACCTATTTTGGCTCACGGTTTCAGGGGTTATCAGTTCACAGTGGCAGGGTTACTAAATTTGAGCTCACAGTCTGTACCCCAACTAGTCAAGTTCAGCTCTTGTTCTTGAGAAGCCAATTTAAACTGCAAAATTAATAGTAAAAGGCAGAACAAAGAACTCTATTTCATGTGGTCACAGTGGGAAAAAGGACAGAGAGATCCAGGGATACCCCTTAAGTCAACCTTTGGGGTCATGTAGTGAAATTAATGTTGAAAAATAAAGCTTAGGGCATGCATATTGAAGCAGTCCTGGTCAATGTGTGGGTCTGCCCACCATTGCTCCATCAAAATCTGGCTTCAGTTTCATTCTATAAGATAGTTAGATAAGTTGTCAATCTTTCCACAGAGATAAATTTCCCCTCTAGCTGGCAAAGTTTCCTTTTCCAAACAAGAGATTTCTGGAGGCTCCCCACCCCCATATTTCATTGTTTCAAGAATCCAATAGTCAGACTGAGGATATGGTATCTCTTTAGAGTGTCTTCATTTATTTCTGCCAGGCCAGTTATGATGGGGTGGGTGGGTGTAAGGAGTAGGAGGCTGAAGTGTGTGGGAAGCCTGGAAATGAGGGTATGCAGAAGACAGAGTTTTATGCTAACTGATTCTGGGGAGATGTGAACAAAGGTCCATCCACCACAGACGGGGTACTAGGAACAGATCAAATTATGATTCCACTTAAATTCAGCTTGATAAACCAGTGAGCTTATTGGGCTGGATTCCAAGAGCACGGGGAAGGTGTTACTCACAGAGTGGGGCCTACCCCAAACAGCTGCATCACTGCAGAGTCTCATTCAATTGTGGTGATGGAGTGGGACCTCATGGAAGCTGCATTGTGGAGTATCCTTTCAGACAACCTTCTACTTCCTGCTTAGCATTTCCCAAGATCCCTTGCAGCTGAGGGAGGGAAAATAGCATGAAGGCTGGAATCCCAGGGGAGGGTCCCGTGACCCTCCCCTTTTTCCTTCTTCTAGGGGTTATCAACAGCCTAGTTACCACTCCCATAGCAATGGTAACTATCAACTATTGTTCTGTTTAATTAGTTACCTTGGCTATCAGGCCAGAATGACCACTACTACAAAACAGAGGCAAGTTCAAAGCCAGCTTGGACTACACAGTGAAACCTTATTGCAAAAGCAAACAATCATTTAAAAAATAATATGAAGCAAACAAAAACAATCAAACAAAACACAGAGTGTATCAGGGAGGACAGTTGTTACATCACTCTGCCATCAGGAAATAGAGAAGGTTTGGCTGGCACTGGGGGGCAGATATCATCTAGGAATCCTTCTTATAAGACCTATTTTCTTTCACCTACGTCCCCCAATTCCTAAGGGTTCCACAATCTCCCAAAATAGCACCACCAATTGGGAGGAAGTAAGCATTAAAACCCAGGACCGTGGAGGATATTTGAGGCTCAAATCAACACAAGAGAAGTTAGGAGTTGCAAATCGAGCTGTCCAGATTCAGCAGATTACTGCAGATTATTGCTATGGAGAGCCACGTGGTAGGAAGAGAGACCTGACTCTTGCACACTGTTTCTGATCGTCACATGCATTTGTACGTACCTTCAGACGTGCAAAGAAACAGACAAAAATAAATGTAATAGAACATTAAAAAGAAATGCAATTGTATTAGAGAGGCTTCCGTTTTGGACTAAGAGTAAGAACATTTTAGTTCACCCAGAGAGGCCATAAAGGAATCAAGAGCAGGGTGGGGTGGGTGGGAAAATAGCTGAGAAAATGGGGTAAAGGGCAAATGCAAAGACTGTATGTGTCTTGTGGGTATGTGGGAGTGGCAAAGAGAGGGTACACACATGAAGTGCTAGGATGAGGCTATGGGATGATGATGAGCGCGTGTGAGGTGATGATCCTCTGGGGATACCTTAGCATGCTTGCTGTTCCCCACCCCCATAATGCTTAGCTGAAGCCAACCTGGCTTTGCACCCATCAGCATCAGTATGGGAGAATATAATGGAACATAATAAACCCTCAGATGCCTGATGCTGAGCAATGTGAGCTGTGCTGGAGTGGGCAGATTGGTTTTTTTTCTGTCCTAAGAACAACCAGCTGTTCTTCCTCACAGAAAACAGACAAGATGAGGGCTTAGGAAGGAGAGAGAGGGATTTATTGAATATGATGAAGGATTTCCTGGCTGTGAAAACACAAAAAGAAATATGATCTTTGCAATGGAATGTCTAGAAGGAATTGGAAATCACTAATGCTAAACAAAAGCACCCAGAGTGCTGTGGCTTAGATACCCTCCTGTGCAGATACAGGGTACATTAATTATGGTTATGTGTTGTTATGCCAAAATGACTGACAGAATCACTTTAAGGAAAGAAGATCCATTTTGGCTCATGGTTTTAGAGGGATTTTGGTATGTCATGATGGAAAAGCATGCTGTGAGAAGCAGCTTTCTCTCTGATGATGTAAAACTGTAACATGGTTGATGGTGGTCATCTGGGGACATTGCTGACATCATTCCCTGGTATATCCAAAGAAGTGAATGACCAGGAAAGACAAAATACCAAGCCACAGAGAAAGAGAAAAGTCACAACTCTAACCCTTTGGGATGGGAGAGGCCCTAAGTCTGGCAGTCTGCCAAAGGGATGATGGCTTGGGTGTTTTATAGGGTCCCTGGGTCCTCCTCTTTCCTCTTTTGGTCCTGTTTGGATACACTCCATATATTTTCTTCACTCATCCAACTCTCTCTCTCTGGGTCTCATGTAGCTCAGGTTGACCTCAAACTCATTATGTAGCCAAAGATGACCTTAGATGTCTAATTCTCCTGCTCCTCCTTTCCAAATATTGGGGTTACAGGGGTCTCACTTCTGGTGAACCCTCCCAAAGACTATATGGCAGGGCTCTTTTGCTTATTGTACAGCTCTGCACTCAATGAAGCAGGTTATACTAGAATGCAATCATCTTATATTGGTGCCTTACTGCTACCCCACAGCAGCCATCTTATCATTTATCCTGTGGTACTACCAGAGGCTGATCCTCTCTAGTTCCATTGCCTTTCAGCTTCTGTTGGGTTGGATGGATGGGGAACATACTGACTTGCCTGGTCTGGCTGAGCTCCAGCAATTTTCCATCGCTACCTCCAGTGTTGGAACTATAGCGTGTGAAATCCTGGCTAGATTTTAAATAGGCATCAGGGATCTGAAGTCAGGCCCTCAGGCTTGCACAGAAAATACTTTGTGCTGCGGGATTATAGTCTTGTACATTGTAGATATTTGTCCTTCCTACTGGTTGAATAAAACACTGATTGGCCAGAAGGCAGACAGGAAGTATAGACAGATCTACTAGACTAAGAAAACTCTGGGAATTTGAAGAATACAACACAGAAGCCAGCAGATGGAGAGGAAAGAAAGCCAGAATGCTACTATGAGTAAAGGTTCCAAGCCATGTGGTTAAGCAAAATAGTAATAATGAGTTGAGTTAAGATGCCAGAGGTAGCTAGTAATATGCCTGAGCCATAGGCCAAGCAGCATGTAAGTAATATAAGCGTTTGTGTGATTATTTGGGACCAAGGAGATGTGGGCAGTCTATTTGGAACAGCTGGTCAGTATCTTGGGGTAAGGCTAGGCCAGAAACATTTTGCTACAACTTTACTACCAGAATCTTCTCCCGGAGGTTCCCACATAACATTAAAAAAAAAAAAAAAAAAAAAAAAAAAAAAAAAAAAAAAAAAAAAAAAAAAGTCTCTGATACTGTTGCAACTCATCTAGTGAGGGCTTGGTGGATGATCATATAGGCCCCTTTCCTCTTACACAAGCTGTGATTCTTTTCATGTCAAAATCACCTTCAGTCATTTATACATTTCAATTGTTTTTCTCTCAGTGTTACAACTGGTCACAGTAAACAGACATGAGGAAAATTATCCCCTCTTTATTCTTATACAGATGAAAAGCTTCTAAGTGCTGGCCAATGTGGAAAAATTCATTTGGGCTTTCACTGTATTGTGCAACAAAGAAAGAATAAATCTGGTTTTGTGGGAGATGAAATATTCTTTTCTTATGTGACCCCTCGTGGTAGAGAAAATGGGAGGAAGGAAGGAACCGGGAAATGGGGCATCTTCTTTGCAGGGAAGGGTTGGAATCCCACACACTGCCAGAAGAGAGGCATAGTGTGGGTTCTGAGCTCTGTATGAGTTCTGGCAGAGGTTGTTTGGAGGGCACATGGCTTCCTGAAGAATTAGGACATGAGCAGCTGGGGAGAATGACTTTATCAGTAAAGTACTTGTCTTGTGTGTATCAGGACCTGAGTTTAATCCTTAAGAACCCATGTTAAAAAATGAAACTACAAAGATAGTGTGGTTGGAGATGTAGCTTAGCCATGGAGGGATTACCTAGCTTGTACTTCAAAAACAAACAGGGAAAAAAAAAAAGACACAAAAAGCAGCCTGATGACCTGAAGTCTACACCCAGGTTCTACACAGTGGAAGGAGAGAATCAGCTCTATAAAGCTCTCCTCTGTCCTCCATATGCTCGTGTGATTGCATGCATAGATGTGCACACACATGCAAGTGTATAAACAATGAATAATTTGATGGCAAGAAAATAAAAGACTTTATTTCCAGAGATCATTTCTATAGTTTGTTACTAGAGAAGTTTCTCTTAAGTAGAACACCTAAGACCAGGTAAACAAGATGTAGTATTCCTGCAAAAAAAAAAAAAAAAAAAAAAAAAAAAAAAAAAAAAAAAAAAAAAAAAAAAAAAAAAAAAAAAAAAAAAAAAAAAAAAAAAAAAAAAAAAAAAAAAAAAAAAAAAAAAAAAAAAAAAAAAAAAACCCAAAAATCCAAAACAAAAAACCAGGTATGCTAGCATATGCTTACAATTTCAATGCTGTGGAGATGAAGACAACAGGATATCTGGCATTCACTAGTGTACTTGGTAAGCTCCAGGTCAATGAAAGACCCTGTTTCACAAAATAAGATGGATGGATCTCTGAGGAACAGTAATAAAGGCTGATTTCTAACCTCCACATGCAACTGCCTGCACCCAACTGTATGTTTATCTGGGTGCACGATGCACACACGTGCACATACACACACACCTGCACACACACATGCATGCTCACCCTTGCTCCAAAATTAGGATATGGAAAGGTGTTTTATTAATAGTCTTTTTGTTACTATGACAAATAATCTGAGAAAAGTAACTCAAAAGAGGAACGAGGTCCTTTGGCTCATGGCTTCAGTCTCGGCTCACTTTGTCTCTTTTTTATGGGTGCATGGTAAAGCTGAACATATTGGCAGAGTATGTTGAGTAAAGTGTCATGGCATCCAGTAGAGCAAGAAGAGCAAGACATGAAGATTAATATGAAAGATGCCAGTTATGACTGTTGTAATAGGTTTTGACCTGGACTTTCCAGTCCAGACCAGAGGTTTGGACCCACTCTCAGCCCCACTGCTGCTTAGGCCAAAATAATCACACAGATGCTTATATTATTTTTTGTGCTGATTGACCTAGGGCCCAGGCATATAATTTGCTAGCGCTTGCTCTCAATCTAACTCATCTTGTTCAGCTGTGTGGCTCAGTACCTGTTCTTAGAGCAGCATTTCAGCTTCTTTCCTCTGGGTATGCTGCGGTCTCCTCGTTGTGCATCCCGAGGCGTCTGGCTGGCATCTGTCTCTGTTCTTTCTGTACTCAGAGTTTTCTTAGCCTGGTAGCCCCACCCACACTTCCTGTCTGCTTTCTGGCCAATCAGCTTTTTATTAAACTAGTAGGCGGGACAAATATTTACAACAAACCCTAATCCCACTACATATGACCAATGAGATGGCTGCTACCAAGCTTAATGGCTTGAGTTTCATCCCTAGGACTCACATGGTGGAAGGTGAGAACTGACACCTGTAGGTTGTCCTCTGCACATGTGCACACCTTGACATGAATGTAGGGTCACATGCATGCACAAGGAAAAAAGTATATATTTTTTTTTAAGAGAGAAATCCAGTTGGCACAAAGTCTATAAACATCTTTCTACCGGGGTTTTATTATATAGTCCAGGACCACCTTCTAGAGGAGATACTGAATACAGTGAGTTCTGCTTTCCCACAGCAATCATTTTTAAAGATAATCTCCTACTGACATAGCTATAGGCCACTATGATCTTGGAAACCCCTTCAGATGACTCTACTCTGGGTCAAGTAGATAACTGAAGCCTGCTAGAGCTTGCTCAGAAACTTCTGGAAGGTTCATTGAAACAGATTTTATTGAATCTTATATCTACAGTTGGGAGGACTGGGTGGGATTGAGATTTTTGTATTGATAGCAACCCCAGGTGGTGTCCATATTTAGGTCTGGGGACTTCTCACACCAGAGACCACTTGACCTGATATCTCAAATATCTCCTATATGCCAGACACTGAGACTGGGACAAGGGAAACCATGGATATTCCTTTATTTATATTGCTTCCTTCACAAAGTATTCAAATGCTCATTTCTTGCCTCATCTTTAATATGAGAATAACTACCCTTGCTTCACGGGGCCACTGTGACAAATAAGTGACATTGAGTCATAGACCTTTGCTATTGTAGAAGGATATATATTCTGACCTTTGCAAGTACGCAGGCCTGTAAATACCATTAAAACATGTCATTTTTATTCATAAAATTTAGTTATGTGTAAGTGAAAATCTAAGTGATTCCTTGCAGCCCCTAATGATTCTTTAAATATGGGACTGCAGCAAGTGAAATAAGTTTTTGCTGGATCATTCACCGAGCAATTTCAAAATTACTTCTCCCAGGATTCTTACAGAGTATTTGGTTCTAGGCAATGATTATATTTGTTATTTTATCTAACACGTATTTTCACCTTCTATTTATCTCTGTTGCTCATGTCTGCGGTTGAAAATGTGATCTTTGTTCTTCCCATAAAGACACAAAATACTTCATACAAGTGCTATGGAGTAGTTGGCACTGAATAGAGAAAGCAATAAGTTAAATTTCAAGACACAGATGCTGGCTGCTGGGAGATGTCCCAGTGAATGAAGGGCATGCCAAATGTCCAACATGAGGATCTGAGTTTAAATCCTTGGCACACCCATTTATACCTAGAAAATGTAACATCTGTAATCCTAGAGTGTTTATGGTGATTTGGGAGGTAGAGACAGGAGAACCCTCTAAAGCCCATGGCCTGCTAGCCTGGTGTACACAGCCATGAACAAGAAGACAATTTGCCTCTAATAAGGCAGTAGGAAGAGACTGACACCTGAGATTGTCCTCTGATTTCCACATACATGCTAAGACACCTGCATTAATATACACAAACACACACACACACACACACACACACACACACACACACACACACACGATAGAGAATAGAAGGTCTGGGCAGTGAGCAATGTCATTAGCTCTCACATCTGTTAATATGGCAACCTCTTATACAGGACACCCATGCCATTCAGCAGCAGAAATTATCTCCCATGTTGCATTTTGGGTAAGTCATATTCTTTCCTATCCATTCAAGCTTTTCCTGTGGAAGTCTTTACCATGCCCATAGGGCTGAGACATTGGTCCTTGATATGGCTGCCCATGCAAAACAATGCACATTCACTGAGGAACTCACTCCCTATAGAAAATCACAAACATTTTCACAAACACAATGCTGCAAGCCTGATGGTTCGTTATGCACAAACTTGGTTTCATGTGCAAAGTTATTAAAATACTGTATAAAATTACCCTTAGTCTACAGATGTAAGGTCTCTTTTTAAATTGTGTGTGTGTGTGTGTGTGTGTGTGTGTGTGTGTGTGTGTGCAGAGTAATGGGCACATGTACACATATGTAGACTAGAGGTCAACTTTGGTTACCATTCCACAGGACTAGGCTAGTCTGACTAGGTTTACAGAGCAGTCAGCCCCAGATATTTGCCTGTCTCTGCCTCCCTAGTGCTGAGATTACAAGTATGTACAGCTATACCCTGCTTTAATGTGGCTTCTTGGAGAATTTAAGGTTTCTCAGAACTGAAACATTCTTTCCAGGAATGAGGCCAGGGACTCTAGAACTGAATCAATTTTACAAGGCTGGGAAGGCTGAAACTCACCAGACTCACCAGAACCATCCCTAGGGTTAGAGAAGAGGTGAATACTGGTAGGAAGGAAACCATCAGCCAACCTTCCTAGAAGAGACTGTCCCATCTGCAAATGGTGCAGGAGCTCTGGGTTGAGGCTTCTGTGAGTTGTAACCAGTGCTTGGGCAGGCTGTGAGTCATCCTTATGCCTATAAACAACCTCTCACTCCTATTTTGGCTAGTAGTCCCAATAGTTTCTGACTCACCAAATTGAATATTGATATAACTGTTACCTTGGTCTGTCCTAGGTTCCCTATCTGGGATGAGTATACTTGTGTGTGTTGTGTTTTCCCAGGAAAAGTGTCCTGGGGATCAAATTCAGATCCTCATGCTTCTATAACAAGCACTTTACAGACACTTAACAGAGTTAGCTTATCTGAGCCTGATCTAAATATCTTAAGCAATAATCCTCTTTCATAAACACTATCTGCACTAAAAAATTTTTTTTTTGATGAGTCAAATGATTGGCTTGGGATTTGTCACACAGTTTCAAATATGCTTAATGTACATTAGCTCACAAATTTTAATACTAGTCACACACAGAACTGTGTAGTATACCTCTGTAAACTCAGTCCTCAAAACACTGAATCTGAAGGGTCATGAGTTTGAATTTAACTCCAGTCCATCTGGAATACACAGATTCCTGCCACACGAACAATCACCAAACCAATAGATCAGAAGAGATTCATAAAATTATCTTCAAGCTAAGCAGCAAATTCCATAATTATCGGTATTGCTTTCATGTACTGTGAGAGTGTACATAATTTCCCTGTGGTAGAATGCAGAAAAATCAAAACGATAAATAAGATCTCCCACTTCATTGGAGCACAAAATTTAAATCTGTGTTTGCTAACAATATTTCAATTTCTTGGAAAAATTTAACATGGAGAGACAGAATAATTGTATTTCCATCTTTGCTCTGAGAGAATTCTGTTTATTTATTGCTTTGGCAAAGAATGCTAAAAAGCTGGACCTCTCCATTTTGATATTTACCTTTGTCAAATAAATTTATTGTTTAACATCCTATTGATTTGATCTTATAAACATACTCATCAACTATTCACTCTTGGTATTAGAGCAAAAGAAATTTAGCAGCCAACTATTGAGGCTTTTTGAATAGTAATTTTTTAAGATTTATTTTTATTATTTCTATTATTTGTATGTTGAGGTGGTTGGTGGTATAGAAATTAATGCAGCACCCACAGGAACAGGGTATTGGGTCCTCTGGAGCTAGAGCTAGAGATGATTGGATGTCCCCTAATGTGGGAGCTGGGGACCCCATTTTGGTCCTTTGGAAGAGCAGCAAGAGCTTTTGGCCACTGAACCATTCCTATAGCTCCCATCATGTAGTATATTCTTCAGGAGAGAAAACAAATATGGAAAAGTTCTAATAATTAATAATTATTTTGTGTTGGTTTATATTTCACAAAACATCTTTCCATCGTTGACCTGTTTTGATCACCTTTCAGCCCTGGGAGTCAGGAAGTGGAGTTTTCTTTGTAAAATGTAGCTTGAATGTGAAATATCCCCTATAGACTTAGATCTTGACAGCTTGCTTTTTAGCTGATGGAGATTCTAAAAAGTTTAGAAGATTGGACCTAGTGTGAGGAGGTACCAAAGGACCACATTCCTGGCTTACTCTCTGATTCTCATGTCCTATGAGATGAGCTTCTGTCTTCCCATTTTTACCACCATCATGATTCTTCTCCAAACACACAAAGCCCAGCAACCACATACCAGCCCCTCTGGAGTTGTGAGCGAAAATAAATACTTTCCCCTCTTTCAGTTATTTATGTCAGGTAATTTGATTCTTAGCAATGCAAAACTAATAGAGTATATTTTTCCATAAGTTTGTTTTTAATCATGTTGATGGTATGCAACTCCTGGGAGTTTATTCCTTTTAATGGAAAAACCTGTTAACTCACACTTAACCTAAAGAAGATTTATTTTTCACACTCTCGGCATTAGAGGAAAATAAATGAGACTAAAATGAGTCAACATCAAAATGCCTAACATTTTGCCTTTTGGCTGATTCACTCACTGCTTCTTTCGTTTCTCAAATATGTCTTGAGCATCTGTGATATCTTGGTAGTCTCTCTCCCATCAACAGCTGAAATCTTGAGACTGCACTTTGTGGCTGTTAAGAAGACAGCCATTGATACAGAAAATTTGAACTCGTCTGTCAGTGCCCATGTATTTTTGAATACATTAATTTTGTTCTTCCAAGTTTTTTAAAAAAAATATGAATAATAAGATAAGCAGTGGTGCCTCATGCCTTTAATCCCAGCATTTGGGAGACAGAGGCAGGCAGATCTTGGTGAGTTTGAGGCCAGCCAAGTCTATGTAGTGAGTTCCAGACACAGAAAAACCACAACATATAAAAAGGATAGTAATAGTAATACCCGTTATTGCTGTATTGGACAAGAATTAAATGAAATTGTATGTACCAAATATGTATTGGTTACTTTTCCCTTTGCTGTGACAATGTAACCAACACAAGCAGCTTAATAAAGAAAGGTTTGCTTTGGCTCAGAGTTTGAAGAGGTACAGTCCATCATGGTGGGGGAAGGCCCGGCGGCAAGAGTGTGAGGCAACTGGTTACATCAGATCTATAGAAAGCAGAAAAAAAAAAAAAAAAAAAAAAAAAGAATGCTGGTGCTCATCTTGATTTCTCTCTCCGTCTCTCTGCCACTTTTACCTATTTATTATTACTTATCCTCATTTTTATTGCTGTTTGTGAGTTTTACATTGTGTATTTTGATCATATCCACTCTCCACTCTTCCCAGTTTTATCCTCTTTGACCAACAAAACTGATAATGTCCTAGTTGTTTTTTGTTTTAATCCATCAAGTCCACTTCATGCAGCCCATTTATTCTTGGATGTTTGGCTTTTATCAGGAGCCATACCCTTAAAACAAACAAACAAACAAACAAACAAAAAACTGAATCTCCTCTCAGAAGCCAAGGGGCGGGTCTTGTGCTTGCTGTCTAAATCATTGTAAATTCATGTGTGTAACCCCCCTGCTGTGTCCAGGAAACGGTGTTCCCTTGTCATCTGCCATCTCTGGCTCCTATGGTCTTTCCACTTACTTCCTGCCCCCACCTTCCGCCATGATCCCTGTGCCTTTGGAAAAGGAGGTATTGATGTAAGTGTAGAACTGAGTCTTTCACAGTCTCTTCATATGTAGCTTCTATATCACTTCTAAGTTTGTCCTAAAGATGGGGAAAGATGGCTCAGAGAGTCGTGAGCCTTATATGCTTCCGGGGCTGAGAGGAACCCGAGAGAATCGACACACTTGTTTCAGAGTCAAAATTGAAGGTGCCTTCAGCAAATTCAGCAATCAAGAAAGCAATATCAATTATAGTGACATATAAAAGTGTTCTAGGGTTGGAGAGATAACCGTCAGTAAAGTGCTTGTCACTCAAACCTGAAGACTTCAGATCACCAGCACCCGTGTAAAATCAAGATATGGTGGCACATGCTTGGGACTCCAGTGCTGGAGGTGGGTAGAGATAAGCAGATCTCTGGAGTTGGTGGCCAGATAATCTGGGAAAAAAATCCAGCTATAGGTTCAGTGGGAGAAATATAAAGGGAGACATCTGAAGAAAATCTCTCACCTTCATGCATACATGCACAGGCACACACACCTTTCCTCACCAGATAACACACACACACACACACACACACACACACACACACACACACACACGCACACAAGTAAATAAATAACCCATGGAAAATTGTGATGAGCAAAATATTAATGATTTAACTTTTTAAAAATTACATGTATTTTGGTAGCTAGCTGTAACTCCAAGATCTGACACCCTTACACAGTTAAACATGCAGGCAAAACACCAATTCACATAAAAATAAACACTAATAAAAAGAAAGAAAGAAACTTGGATAAGCCAGGCATGGTGACACATACCTTGTGAGTTTGAAACCAGCCTGGTCTACAGAGCAAGTTCTAGAACAGCTAGGGTTACACAGAGGAACTTTGGTGTAGAAAAACAAAACAAAACAAATTCGATAGGATTCCAGTTATATATAGATGGTTGTAAACCAGCTGATGTGGGGGCTGAGAACTAAACCTGGGTCCTCTAAAGGAGCAGCAAAAAAAATAAATAAATAAATAAAATAAAATAAAATAAAAATAAATAAATAAAAATTACATGTATTTATTTTCTCTCTCTCTCTCTTTCTCCCTTTGGGGAGCATTGAGTCTTTCTGCTCCTGTATCCATGACGGAATGTTGACATGCTCTGTATTATGCATGTGTTGTAAAGGTAACCATAGTTGCTGTGTGCTAATGATTTTGGTGGCCATGTCATAACACAATGACAACATTTCACATCTCACTTTCCTGTTTCCAGCCCTTACATTCTTTCTTCTTCTTCTTCCATCTACAGTGTTCCCTGAGCCTTGGGGGCAGAGTGTGATATAATGTCCAATTTAGGTGAGTTTCACATCAGCGATTAATTTAATCAGATTTCAGTTTTTTTTCTCTGGTTCCTCTCAAATGTACTCAAATGGATGGTGTAGCAATTCAAAGTTTATTATCTGATGGGGTTGCCTCCCTATGTGCAATTTGCTTAATTTTAGGGAGGCCAAGAAGGAAAAGTGATGGACCTAGATGAGAAACACTGGAAGTTTTGGTACCCATGGACTCGTGCTGCTGAGGTGGAAGAAGGCCAATGGCTTTGCAGTCTACAAGTGTTTCTTTGTGCCTGCATGTTGCAAATGTAACAGTGTATGAGAGTGCATGTGTTAATAAACTCATAACAACCAGAAAGGCCGTGAGCAAAGGTTGACCTAGGGGAAGGCTGGGAGAATTTCCAAAACTGACCTACACAAATAAGCTCCCAGTGTGTGGTTTATTGAGTGCATCTGAAAGTTGTGTACATTATATTCAAGGAGTTTTCCCGTGTTATAGCTTTATTTAGTTACACAAGGTTAATAGCCTCATCTTTTGCAGTGAAGGAAAAGACAGACACAGAGGTCTTAATAACTGAATTAACTAAACACAAATGTTAGGAACTGACTGAGATTGCATATTTAGTTGCAATGTTTACAGGGCTTCCTGTAGCGTAGGCTGGCCTCAAATTCACTATGTAGTAAAGAATGACCTTGAATGGTCTTTCCACCTCTACTACCTTGCCAGCTCTGAGATTATAGGCATGTATGTATATGGATGGCTTCCTGCATGCTAGGGAAGTCGTCTACCAGTCTAGGTAAGCAATATACCATTACCAGTGTAAAATCACATCTAGACAGTTTTGACCCCAAGGTTCTTTTCCATAATCCTGGCCCAGTTTGAGAGGTTAATAATGAGGCCAGTCAGGAGGCCTGGTCTTTTTTCATCTGTCTCCTGATCTCCTATCTCTGCTGCCTGGTTTTCTCACCTATGGCATGAAAATCAGTTTTGAATTTTGGTTGCAGAGGAAAGGCACTTTCCTCAAGTGGCATCTTTGAAAAGTTAATTTTTTTTTTTCCAATGGAAACTTGGAGACATAGAGTGTGGCTGGGTTTGGAGGTCACTGGGATCACTGGCATCCGGCAACTAAGAAACCTAATTCTACTCTAGAACTTCTGGAATGCCAGTGAATGCAGCTTAGGAATCACAGCACTAGATAAAAGTACTTTCTAGTTCTACCATTTTTCTTTAATGGCCATGAATCTAAGACTGAGTTGAAATAAGCAGAGAGACAGGAAAGTGTGTGTGTGTGTCTGTGTCTGTGTATGTATGTGTGTGTGTATGTGTGTGTCTGTGTGTGTGTGTCTGTGTCTGTGTATGTATGTGTGTGTGTGTATGTGTGTGTCTGTGTGTGTGTGTCTGTGTATGTGTGTGTCTGTGTGTGTGTGTATGTGTATGTGTGTGTGTAGCATGAAGTAACATTAGAGAACAGGGGGAGAAATGCAGGAGGAAATCCTGGGTCCTTTAAGAATCGGAAGGCACTTGAAGTGAAGGTATTTTTATATCGGGGTCATCTGTCTATCTCTTTCTCTCTGTGTGTGAATTTGAGCTCACATGTGTGCATGTATATATGTAGAAGCCAGTGGTCTCGATCTTATTTCAGGGAGCAGGGCCTGTCACTGAATCCTTGGCTAGCCTGGTTAGTCAGTGCCTCTCAGGGTCTGCCTGTCTCTTCTCTTCAGGGATGAGATTCCACATACATGCCACCATGTGCGGCTTTTTACATAGGTGCTGAGTACCAAACTTACATTGAGTGACACTTTATCAACTCAGCTATTTCTTCATCTTTCATATTTTAAAATCATATCATAATCTTCTTTCTGAGTTCAGAATCAGTTTCAGGGAAATTCATGAAGTACTGGTATGGTTAAGGCCAAAGGTGATTAGATTGAAATAAGGGGTAATGAGAATATTAAGTTGGTCTAGAAACTGGACCCGTTTTAAGAGCTAGAAGCAATTTGTAATTTTTTTTTAAGAAGACTTTTTCCAGTTTTTATTCCTAAAAGAAATCCATATTGGGTTGTCCTCATAAACTGCAATTATTTTTAAATAGCGCTAATGAATAATTTAAAGACCCACTGGGTTAGGCAATTAGTTTTAAGTGTGGATTAATTGCTTTCTTTATAATATTCCATATTCATTTTTGGCAAAATACAGACAGATATTTCATCTTCTTTAAAAATATTTTGTTTTTTAAAATGTTCTGATAGGTGTGAACATCGTAAAATGTGACAGCATCTCCTTCTCTGTATTTCGGGAACTAAAATTACCACAGGGTTTTCTTCCCTCCCCTCCTACATGAGTAGGTGGGATATATGGTATAGTGTAGTATAGATTTAAAGATTTAGATGTGGTAGAATTACTTCTCAAGATAGCAGTGTTCCAAGGCAGAGCTTTGGGGAACCCGCTGGATCACAAGGCTTTAGCTTCATTAAAGAGTTAATTCAATAACAGAATCCTATCTGTAAGTATTTCTGACACTCCATGTGGTGAACCCAACATGGCGCTGGGTGTAAGGATTCTTGGCACTTCATGTGGTAAAGCCAACATGGCTCTGGCAGGGCGCACCTCGTACGGAGGTGCCATGTTGCTGTCTGTCTCTTCTCCTCTCCTGCTTCTCTGCTCCTGTACCCGCCTGGGAACTCGCCTAAATAAACTCTCGTGTGGCCTTGGTAGTGTGTATGTGTGTGTGTGTATGTGTGTGTTTTTTCACGCGCAAAACCAACACTAGCTTCTTCTCCTTTTCCTCTTTTTCTCTCTCCCTCCTTTCCTTCTCTCTCCATCCACTTTCTCTTCTTCTCATCTCTAGCAAAATCCTGGGGCTTTCTAAGCCTTGGGCCTCCAGTTCACTCTCTCTCTCTCTCTCTCACACACACACACACACACACACACACACTCTGGACATTGAATCAGATTTGTCTACATCACTAATAACTCAAGGTATCCAGCTTCCAGATGAGCTGTTGTCAGATTTTTATAGTTCTCATAACCATGTGACTCAGTTTCCCCAGTAAATCTCATGCAAATATCGTACTGGGTCACTTTTGAGAACCCTAGAACACATTGCATTCTTTCTTTTGCTCATCTCTGTGACCACAAAACGCTTGCCAGAAGCAGCTTTATGACAGAAGAGCTTATTTTATTTCATGGTTGAGAGGGGCCAGTTTGTCATGGCAAGAAAGAGAAAGTAGTCTGTGATATGGGAACTTTAGAACAACTGGTCATGTCATGGCAGCAGACGGATGCAGAGAACCCAAAGCAGAAGCAAAGTCAGGCTTCTCAGGGTTACACCTCAGTGACCCACCCAGGTCTGACAGCCATGCCTTCCACTCCAAAGGCTGGAGAGCAAGTGTTTAAATATAAAGACCTGGGGGTAGGGATCTTTCATACTTAAAGAATAGCATACTTTATGCTATGAGGCATCAAGGCAAACTCACATCATCAGCACTAGCTCTCTACTGTTGCCTTTAATAAGACCTCTTAGATCGCTACAGCCTCTTTAACCCTTTCACAACCATGTTGAAAACTAAACAGGAGTTGAAAAGATGCCTTAGAAGTTACGATCACTTCCTGCTTTTCTTACCTCACCCAAATTAACTTTCTTTAATACGTACTATCCTAGTTAGCTTCACAGGAAGCCTAGAGTTTTCTGAAAGGGTTTCAAATGAAAGATTGCCCCAAAGCAGGTTGGCCCATGGAAATGTCTGTGAAAGATTATCTTGATTGATGATTGGTGTAGAAGTATCCATCTCACTGTGGGCAGCACCGTCCCTGGGTAGGTAACAAGAAAGCTTACTAAACAGGAGCCAGTAAGTTAGAGAGTGAACCAGTAGGTAGCCTTCCCTACAGTGTCTGCTCCAGTTTCTGCCCTCCCTTCCCTCATTGAAGGATGTGGGCACAAAATATAAGCCAAATAAAACCTTTTCTTCCCACGTTGCTTTTGGTCCTCATGTTTTATCACAGAGACAGGCATGCTAACTAGAGTAGGTAGTCACAAGTTACTTAGCATTTTATATCTATGTGTTCTATTGATTCTGGCTGTCTTGGTGCCATTTTAAATGACCAGTAACATTTAAAAATAGTATTTCAAATATTACGTGTAGATTTCAAACATTGTGTGTAGAGTGACGGGCGTTGACATGCTCTGACCTTGGTCCTGACCCAGAATTGCTTTGTAGTTGGGCAAAAATTTAAAGAAGTCGATACCTTTAAATCAGTCACAAGGATCAATTCTACTATTTTAGCTTTCCAAGGACATAGTGGCATGAAGTTTCTATATCCAAGCTGGACTTTTCCTTCCATGTTAAGAAAAATTATGCAAACTTGGAAATAAGTCAACCAAACAAGGAAGGAACATAGAATGTCAGTCATATAAAAGCCCTGATCTATTTAATCCACATAGGGAATATATTTTGCTATTATTCATTCCAAGTTTCTATTATGTTGTATTGGTTAATTTTCTCATTCCTGTAACAAAGCAATTTACCTAAGGAAGATTTTATTTGTGTTCAGGGTGTAAGAAGGGAGATTGATCACCATGGTGGGGAAGCCATAGCAACGAGAACTGATGGAGTTAGTCACATTGAATGTATAGTCAGGAAACAGAGTGGACAAGAAGTGGAGCCAGGGCACAAAACCTCAAGACCCTCCTCCAGTGACCCATTCTCTATAACAGTGTTTCCCAACCCATGGGTCTTGACCCCTTTGGGATGAAAGACCCTTTCACAGAGGTTACATATCAGATATCCTGCATATCAGATGTTTACATTATAATTCATATGACTAACAAAATTACAGTTATGAGGTAGCAACAAAATAATTTTCTGTTTGGGAGGGTTGCCACACCATGAGGAATTGTATTAAAGGGTTTCAGCATTTGGAAGGTTGAGAACCACTGTCCGAAAGTTCCACACTCTTTTAAAACAGCGGCACCAGCCAGGGGCCAAGTGTTAAAAACCATGATCCTCACGGGACACTTCACATTCTAACCACAGCAAATGCAAAGTTACAATTAACTGGGAGGTTTTGTCCAATAGTTAAGAAAATAATTTCTTTCTAATAGAAAGATAGCCCCCAAATGATGTTTTGATGCCCTGTAGCACTTTAAAAGTTTTATTTTAAATCTAGCTAAAAAAAAATCTCATCCTAATATTTTTTTTTGAAAACTGATTTTTAAATACCCAGCTCTTCAGACTTTCTCTGAACTAATCTTAACATGTCATTAATGATAAATTGAATAAGATCTTTGACACATGTTCATTTTATATTTACAAGAGAGTCAAGATATTATCTTTTAGAAAATTATGATTTATGTAGGCTTCTTCATAGCAATGCCCAAGTAGATGAGCCTGACAGATTCAGCTAAACTACATTGCTTGAAAAACGCATCTGGAACGGGGGAGATGGCTCAGTTGGTAACATGTTTTCTGTGCAAGCATCAGAACTTGAGTTTGATCCCTGGGGTCAACATTAAAAACCCAACTGCAGTTGTGTGCACTTGTTATTCTAGCCTAGGAAAGGGGGAAGACAGGTAAATCCCTCAGGCTCCATGACCAGCAAGTTTGGTCTATTTGTTGAGTTCCAGATTCAGTAAGAGACCCTGTCTCTGAAAACAAAGGAGATGTCTCTTTGGCTGTCTTTTGTGAGTATGAGAGATAAATTTATGCTCATATGGGTGAGACAAAGATTTCATTTTGTCATCCTGTTTAATTGTTTATGTGCTTGAGTATTTGTAAGCAAAAATCAATTAAGAGCTTGCTGGAAGAAGAAACCTTTGAGATCTGACCAAGAGGACCTCTCAGTTTGCTTACAGGATTGTTGTTACACTGGGAATAAACCCAGGACCTTGTACATGCAAGAAAAGTGCTCTATCAGTGAGCCATGTACCCAGCCCCTCACTCAGGGATTCTAGGCAGGTGCTCTACCACTGAGCCACACCCCAGCCCCTCACTGAGGGATTCTAGGCAGGGGCTCTACCACTGAGCCACACCCTAGCCCCTCACTGGGGGATTCTAGGCAGG
>PVIH01014958.1:0-51504 GCA_004025045.1 Sigmodon hispidus
AGGGTCAGTCCAGGGTGTTTCTGATCCCAAGCTGTTCCGTGGTTGTGGTTTGCTGCTTGGGCATGTTTGGCTTTTTTTCTTGTTTGTTTGTTTATAGACCACTAGTGAGTGAGTACATCCCCTGCTTATCTCTCTGAGTTTGTGAGACTTCGCTCAGGAGGATATTCTCCAAATCCATCCATTTGCCTGTGAATTTTAGGATATCATTTTCCTTACTGCTGTGTAGTATTCCATTGTGTAGATGTACCACAGTTTGTTAATCCATTCTTCAGTTGAGGGACATCTAGGTTGTTTCCAGGTTCTTGCTATTACAAATAATGCTGCTATGAACATAGTTGAGCTAATACCTTTGGAGTGTGATGATTTTCTTAATATTTTCATTTTCTGTTGTTTCTAGTTGAATTATTTATGAACAGTATGATAATTCCTACTAC
The DNA here is from genome assembly GCA_004025045.1 of Sigmodon hispidus. Lineage (NCBI taxonomy): Eukaryota > Metazoa > Chordata > Mammalia > Rodentia > Cricetidae > Sigmodon > Sigmodon hispidus. The sequence continues at coordinate 435 of PVIH01014958.1, forward strand.
AATTGTTCTCTTTATGGTGATTTGATATCTTCTTAAGAAGAACCAGAAAGTGATGAAATAAGATGATGAGAGATAATGGTGATCATAACAGCCTATAAATCAATTATTAAGAATGAGGAATAGAACATTATAGGTTCTTATTTAAAAGCTCAAAAGGAAGTAATGAAAGAAAATGGGAAAAAGATTCAAAAATAACATAGATAAATACTGAGGTATATTCTTCATTTTTTTCCAAATATAGGTTGTTAGTTTAAATGAAAGTAAAATATCTACTTTAAAAACCTAAGTTCTCACTTTGTGTGATGGTGGAGTTCTACAAATAAGACAGAGCAAACATGAACATCCTACAAGACAAGGAGGTCATTATGGTCAGTCCTTTGCCATGGGTCTCATCACCTCAACATGTCCATGTGTCCTGAGGAGTCTAATGTAATAAGACTGATAATGTATAACTTTCCCCAGCTAAGGGACCCTAAAACAAATGTATTTTTTATGTATCTCTGAAATTTGTGTTAATTTATCTTGATTTTAATTGTTTTACATTCTATAGTCAGTATACTTTCTATATAATATATATTGCTATATATTTTTCTAAGGAAAAATATCTGTTCCTTCCATGAGTTTAGTTATTTTTTTGTTCTATTATAATTTATTCTTTCCTGTGCCTTCCTGAAAGTTTTATTAATTAGACTTATTTATTTGTTATATTGGCATGACTGTTTTTCTTGTACTAATATCTGTAATCCCTGAACATATGAGTGCCTAATGAGGTGCCTAAAAAATATGATCTTTTTCATATTTAAGGAACTATACGTATGGGTGTTGGAATCCACCCAGATCTTCAGAAAAATCAGCAAGGGGTCTTGAAAGGTGAACTGTCATCATGCCACCCGCTTCTTGATGTTTTTATGTTTCTCTTCAGTGTCCAAAATTTCTTCAAATAACTTTCTATTACTGCCTTGTTGGGTATGGCTTACTTTAGTTTGTTGACATGAAAATATTTTTTATGTGTCTTCATTACAATGTAAATTTTTAGTGGACATAGTAATCTGAATGGTCCGTTACTGTTGTTTGTAAGATAAGAATAATGGTTTGAAAATTTATGTAGAAAATAACCCATAGTGTCAACTTGATGGGTTTTCTTTTATAAATGGCTTTATATATAAAACTTTTCTTTTATCAGTTTTAATGTTATTATTTTCTATGCAACTTTTTATAATAATATTATATGGGAATGTCTTATTTCAGTCCTCAAACCAGAACAAGAAGACATCTAAATGCATTTCTATTGCACAAGTTCTAATTGGTATTAATAAAAAGTAAACCTGAAGCCAGATATTGGGGGAGAGCTAAAAGATCATAGAGACAAAGAAACAATCGACAGCCACTTCTTACCTTGTCTACTTCTCAACCCAAAGTAGGGGGTCATACTCTGTCTCCTCCTGTCTAATAAATCTTTTTCTGCCCAGTAATATCACTTCCTGGCTCAAACATTATAATGCTAGGATTAAAGGCATGTGTCACCACTCCCTGACCTTCATGGCTAAATCTGTGGGTGATAAATAAGGCAAACTTTATTAGATACACAACATGTCAATGCACAATGAAGCCATTTACACATCAATATTACAGTTTCAGGCATCTTTGTTAAATCAAATTGATAAATAACACACACATATCTTTAAGTGGTAAATTTTTATTATTCAATATTATTTTATTACCTGACTTTGTACTCCACTTCATTTTGTGTTGTTTTATATTTAGACTTCTATAATAATTGTTCCATTTATCTGTTTAGGTTATGCAATAGTGTTTGTTGAAAAAATCAGAATACTGAGAGGGTAATCTATAGTCTCTACAAGTAAACATCTCTGACTTTGGTTTTAAACCAGCTGTTAAATATGATTCTTTGTCATGTAGAATACATGCCTTGCATGGGATAAATGTGCAATAGCTAAAGATAATTTATTTCTCTTCAATATGAATTCACTAATTTATTACTTCATCAATTAATCTACTCAGCAGTATATTTTGTAGCTTTAAGGATGGATAAGTCGTAGTGTATAGAGTTAAGTGAAGTAATGCCATCAAGAAATGTAATGTCCGAGAAGTCTCCAGGTCTTCATTACTGACAAGGTATTCAGATAGCACATATTGTTTTGACTGAAAAGAAATTAAGTGTATTGAACTATTTTAGGGTAATTTTTTCAGTAAAGAGTTATTTCATCATTTACTTTAAGGAATCAAAATTTTACATTTTTCTTGGACTATTGAGCAAAGACTCAGAGTTTTTATGAACATTCCCATGTCAAGTAGCAAACACTTCCTGAAGGTGTCAGACAGAAAGCCGTGTGCTCATAGTTATGCAATTGCCAAAGAAGAAAAGTGATACATGTCTGTGGATTTACATGAGCTGCCAAGAGCAAATGAGCTTTTGAAAAAAAAAGGAAACCACAAACCTACTTAGGTTCTATTTAAAGACATCATTTGATAAGGCATGTAAAAGTCATTAAATACGAAGAAGATTTTCAGGGGTTTTGGTGGCATTTTAAAATTTTGAGATATTCTACTCATTTGTCTGTGGCTATTGTCAATTATCATATTTTTCTCAAGGACAGCTTATAGTTTAAGAATGGTCAAACACAGCAATATTCTTCATACTTTTCTCAAGGATAGCTTATAGTTTAAGAATGTTCAAAAAGGGCAATATTCTTTAAAATGATGGTATCATTGAAGATGACAAATAATAGTCTCCATGAAATTCCAAGAATACTACTGTGGATAGCTGCCTGCAAAATGCACCACCAGTACACACACACAAACACACACACACACACACACTCATACCCCACATATTTGACTTATTAATTCACAGTTTATCTTCAATGTTATAATTTTATAAATTAAACTGAGTATCTCTTTTTGCTATTAATGTTTATAAAATTATTGAACTGTTATATGTGTAACAAGGAATATTAAATGAAAATTATTTGGCATTATATGTTATAAATATATACTTCCTTTGGTAACATATTTATATTTTCTTAGCAAATTTTTACAAATTTGGCTAAATTAGAACTTCTAGAAACTCTATATATTTGTTTATATACTACAAATATGTTAAATTTTTAATATAAATTGTTGTGTGTTCCTGTATACGCATACACATACATAGTCAGTAAAAACTCTAAGGTACATACTTGATAACAGTTTTTTTTCCTGTAGTGCATAGTTGTTAATAGAATAGCTTTACTTGAGTCTACCAAGCAATTTTAAGTTTTATTTTGTTTTTACTTAAATTAATGTATATCTATCTTCTATGAATATGCACATACAGGTGCACACAGAGCCCAGAGTGGCCATTGAATCCTTCAGTGCTGGATATATAGGCACAGGTAGCACAGCTCATAGGGGAGAGGTCAATTGACATAGGTTTGCAGACAAAGCAGCAACACTCCTAACTGCTGAATCATTTCATCATCCTCCACACCAGAAAAATTTACATTTTGAGTTACATATTAATATGAATATAAACCATATTTTAAACATACCTAAAAATACTCCTAATGTGTTTTTCTCTGGCATATGAAAAATATTAACATTGGGAAGAATAAAAGCTGTGAATATTCTTTCATTTATTTATTTATTTAAAAGTTTTAAAATTTTTTTATTATGAATAAAGTTATATTTTTTATCCAGGTATCCCGTTGTTCAAACTCCCTTCCTCCGCTTGCCCCTTCCAGTCACTGTCTCTTCTGCCCATCTCTTTATCTCCTCTCCAGAAGGAGCAGGAGGTCCCAAGGTCCCAAGGTGGTTTAGGTTAGCATCCACTCCAGGTAGATTCACTTTCCTCCCCCCAACATCAAGACTGGGTCAGGTGTTCCTCTGGAGGGAATGGGCTCCAAAATGCCAGTTCAAGGTGTTTCACATCCCAAGCTGTTCAGTGGTTGTGGTTTGCAACTTGGGAATGCTTTGCTTTTTGTTTAAAGTTCACTAATGAATGAGTAGATCACTTGTTTATCATTTGGGGTTTGTGATACTTCACTCAGGAGGATATTCACCAAATCAATCCATTTGCCTGCAAATTGTAGGATATCATTTTTCCTAACTGGTGAGTAGTACTCTATTATGTAGATGTACCACAGTTTGTTAATCCATTCCTCAGTTGAGGGGTATCTAGGTTGTTTTCAGGTCCTTGCTATTATGAATAATGCTGCTATGAACATAGTTGATACGCATCAACTAATGCCTTTGGAGTGCAAATGTTCATCTTTAGGGTATATGCTCAGTATTGGTATTGCTGGATCCTTGGGAAGATTTATTCCCAGTTTTCTGAGAAAGTGCCATACTGCAGAGTGGCTGAATATTCTTAAATATATGTACAGATGCATATAAATAGTTGTAACAGATATTAACAGATATAGAAACATTTTTAAAAATAGAGGATTTCTTTAACAATAGTATTTTGCCTGTGTTAATATAAATTTTATAAAATGTCATCATTAAAAATTTTATTGCTTTAATTTTAATCACTTTTCTCAAACTTGCAATTAAGGTAAAATCATTTTAACAAACCAATACCTCAAGTTATTTATCACTTCAGTCTTATTTGATGTATCTTTTATTTTTTTAAATGAAACAAATTGAAAGGGAATGTAAACCTAGGGTCAAGTAAACTTTTCTTGAGAGGAATTATAGCCAAGGTACTATTAAAAACTTCATAGTTTGCCAAAATGTTACTTTAATTCTGGCTTCAGTTAGAAAGCATATGCACACAAGTAGTGCCAGTTACATCTAAGATTTGTTTAGGAATAGTCTCATTAAGGCAAATCGAAATGACCATCATTTAGAGCTAATAGGAATTTTGCAATGCTTATATAAAGGAGCATTAAGATATATGTCTCTTGCTCTAACATAAAAGTTATTTGACAAAGAAATATTTTTACTTCTTCCAGATATCTCCATGAAAACTTGCTGCAAGCCCTAAAAGTTCCAAGAAAAATCATGCTAATGAATTGATCCTAAAAATACAGGCATAGGGAATGGTGCAATACTGTATTATACATTGTCCTGCAGAGTCAGCAAAGTGTTAGAAACCTTGTCATTATTTTGGCAGAGTTTTGTCAAAGGATTTAATTATCTACTGAGGACTAACTGTCATGTCCATGCCTTGCATTAAAATCTCGGAGATGTGAGTACAAGATGTATCAAGAATATGCTAACATTTTGATAGAAAATTGTACAGTACTGTCATTTCCAAACACTAGAACATTAAAAGATCCGAATGGTAGCATCCAAAAGTCAGACTTAGAATTATGGAAATAAGGTGGTAATTCACATTTTATTCAGTGTCCCCTCCTCTACAGATTCCTGACATTTTCCTGAATAGTCAGCTATGTATGTACTATATACAGAATACTGAATGATATGGCTACATATTTAAGTTAATGTAAATATTTTAATCATACAAAGTGTGATATTTAGTTTATATTTTTCACATGTAAAATTCAATAGATAGGTTCTTATATAAATTTACTTAAGGTAAATGCATTCTTTATAGACTGGCAGGATAAAACAAAAATAAACACTATTCCATAAAATATAATTCACATTTCCGAAGTCATGCAACAAAGCTATTATTTCTTTATTATCTTGAGCACCTACTTTCACTTGTAGGAGCAGCTGTGGAGGAGTTCTGAATTCTTGGTATTCCTTTAAGCAGAGTGAAGTATCACTTCAGTTTTTCACTAGTGCCCAAGAAACTGATGAGTTATTCAGGAACATCCCTCAAATTTTTTCTAACTTTGCAGGTATTACTTTAAGATGTTTTGGAGAATTCTAAAGTCTCAAGTGAAGAACAATGTTATCACTTTCCTGGCTTTATACCTTCCCAAAAATCTAGATATCTGGAGGTTCACTACATATGATACTTCAAGGTGTGTTCTAATTTTATCTTTTCAATTATAGCAGATGCATTCCCTGTCATCCTTCCTAATCCCTAGAAAGAAATTGCTGTACAATTGTCAGGTAAAGCTAACAACACTTTTAAACCCTATATCTCCTGTATACAAATCTACTTCAGAAATGCAGTCATGGAGTGTCTTCAGCTGATGCAAAATATTCAACACGCCTGTGATACATTTCATTCTACACATGAATACCTAACATATCACTATCGTGTCACCTATATGTTTCTACAGACCATGGTGGTACTTCAATATTCTGTAAATAAAAATGCTGCTTGAAATAAAGAACTCTGTGTGGATCAACATTAATCATTATATCATAAATAAGTATGAAAATACTATATCAGTCACATACTATCTGTCCATTTAGCAGCAATAATTCATATCTTGTTATGTCATCTGCTGGGTCTTCTAACAAATGTGCTTATCCCCAAACCTTACAATGTAACTTATATTTCCCTAAAAGATAAATATTTGCTCCAAATCCATTGCCTGACAAAATAAATAAAATCTGAGGGGGAGGGTGAATAGGTATAAGTTCTAGTGAGTAGATAAATGTATTATAGTACTGGTATGTGCTTGTTCACATAGAGAATATGTTTATTTTAATCAATTAATAAGAAATTCCTGCTAGTTTCATCATTTGTATTAATACCATATTGCTTCTCTCAAGTGAATTTTATGATAACAGCATGAAATGCATTTCATTAAGTTAAAGTGTTCTGGCACTAATGTAATGGCCGTGGGCATCTCTAATTTGAGAGGCCTGCAGAGTCAGTTTTATGAGGGCATTTTCTTAGCAACCAAAACAAAGCTGTAGAAAATCTGTGGGATGCACTTTCTCCTCAGGCAAAAATTTATTTTTTTGGCCCGTGACATTTTATAGGATATAGAAGTATTAAACAAAACATTGTACTCAAGACACTTCATCCAAGCAAACAGTTTCATTTCATCACTAGCTTTTCAAAAACATCATCCAGGATTAGTACTTTGTATGTTAATATTCAAAGGAAACATGCTGGGGAAAGCTGTATCTGGATGATATTTTGTATAAATTAAGTAAATGCCTTATAATTTAAAAAACAGCAAAACTATTTAATTTGTATTTCTAACATTTATAAGAATGAAGTAAATGTGTGTTCCAGCACATGTATTCATCATGTTTATAAGATTATAACAAGTCATCAAAATCAATATATTTTGTGAGCAATAATTTTAAAATTGATGCAGAATCATACCCCGTCACATGCTCAGGAAAGTTTGTGATATTGGTGCTCATGGACTAAAGCATCAGTAGATTTCTATGTGTTTCCTCTCCTGTTTACATGAAAAATTACTAAAGATGGAAATTTTGCTGTTGTGAAGTTCACTAGTAATGTTATGTTTTTGTTTTATCTTATTTTTATTTATATATACATATGTGTTATCTTTAATATTTTAACATTACATATTTGAAGTCTATTATTTTCTTTTTAAATTAATTATTTTTTTATAGAATGAAGTCTTTTTTTATCCATGTATCCCCTTGTTAGAACTCTCTTCCCCTTTGTGACCTGTCCTGGTCAGCCTTCAGCCTCCTTCCTCCATATTCCCCTATCCTCTCCCTAGAAAGAGCAAGAGATCCCAAGGGGTATCAGCTCAGCATCCACTGCAGGCAAGTCCAATTTTCTCATCCTAATATCAAGAATGGGTTAGGTGATCCTCTGGAGAGAATGAGCTCCAAGGTGCCAGTTCATGCACAGAAACACAGTCTGAACCCTCTCTTTGAAGCTCCATATGCTGCTCATATCAGTGGACAGTTGCCTATCCTTGGATGGTCTAGTTCTTTTCCTAATGGTTCCCAGGTGGCTATTATTTTCTAATGAGAGACAGACAGAAAGTGGATCCAGATGGGAGAAGAGATGGGAAGTAACTGAAAAGAGTAGAGAGAAGAGAAAATCTAATCATGATATATTATGTGAGAAATATGCATTTTCATGACAAGTAAAAAATAAAAACAAAAATGCATAATAGCAAGTCAGATTTACAGTCTATGTTAAGGAATGTTGAGCTCCACAGCTATGTAAACCACTTGGTTTCTTGTTTTAAAAATTAAAAAGGAAAAAATCAATAAACTATATTATTGGTTAAATATTACTTTCCTTTTTGATATGAAATAGAAAAACAGTGCAACCAATCTTTGAAAAATTTTTTACAATTATTTGGAAGCTGATAATATATACAACATGAGGCTATACTTGGTAAGGGATATGGGCTAAAGACAATCATCCTCCTTGTTTTGAAAAATCTGCAGAGAAAAGTTGTATGCAACAAAATTGACAGTAGTTTATGTAACTGTAAAAAAAAAAAAATCAAATGACATTATCACCATAGTTGACATTGAACATTCAGGAATTAAAGACCATTTGGCTTCTAGTATTTTTTTTATAAAATGCCAAATGTTGTAACAGACAAGATATTGATCAAATTCTATGTATCTGACATTATATATGAGATTAAAAGGTGAAATTATCTTTAATATTCTCTATTATAGGGTCTTTATTGCTTAACACATATTTACTATTGCAGATATACTTATTTCCTATCACAAAAAAACTTCATGGTACATACATACAAGTGAGCACATACTGAATAGGCATGTCTTTGTTTTATTGCTGCAAGCTTCAAAAACTAAAAAGTATGTTATGAGAACTAAATATTGAAATGAAAAGTGAGTTTCATTGTTTTCAACCTTCATCTCTGTAGGCACATCATATTTTAGTTTTAGTTTTCTCATTTGGTAAAAGAAAGTAGATGTATTAAGGCTATGAGTTATGAGTAGAACAAAGGAGGCACAAGAAAAGTCTAAGAAAATACAAAAGAATAAAACAAATGGACCAAGAAAATACGTTTGTTTGCGCTGATGGCCTGAATGGATAGTACATTAATCAGTGTTATCAGTTCATTTTGTAGTTCTACACTTCTGAAACATTTGCTGTCTGTGTTTTCTTTGTCATGCACTGTTTATAAATTGAAAGGAAGGTAAAACAGACAAATTTCTTCCCTTAAGAAACTCATTCCAAACAGAGTCTTTTCATCAGGCCTTAGTTTATTCTAGTGTTCTAGAGGCTTCTTTTTTTCCATGTTAATACATGTGTATGTATTAGTCTTTGATGTATTTCATTTAATCATTTCCAGGTTTCAAGAATACCATAAACAAATATGATCAGAATATGCTAATATACTTTTACTGCATTTACCAGTAAGCATATTAATCCAGGAGAGGTTAAAAAAATAGCTCAGTGATTTAAAACAATTTTTAAACTTGAGTTATACTAATGCTTTTAATTTTTACAAAAGGAAAAGAAAAAAATCATTGTTTTGAGAGAAAACGAAGTTGGAATAGCTCCTTAATTCTCAGAAACAATAGAATTTAACATCATTTGGACTACATAGCCAAAATGTATTCAAGTAGGCAAAGGTTAATATATACCAGTACTCTTCCTTCACCAGATTTTCTTACATGCAAAACTGAATCTCTGTCAATAGGTTCTGTCTTAGAGGCTACAGGACTAATTTTTGTTAATACTAATAAATAATGAGCAAAATAAAGCTAAACAAATATTATTTATTCCTAATACTTCATACAAGTCTGTTTCTAATGAAAATGTTTGGAAACTAAGTGCTGGGTTTAGCTGTTGTTGTTTCTTGTTTGTTTTCTTCCATTTCCTTAACTAAAATACAGATATAATTATTATATATAATTATTATATATAAGATATATCTTATTATTCACATTCAGGTAGTTTTCTGTCCTTGAAATATATCACGGATAGCATGCAGAATAGTAAATTGTCACATGCATTAATTATTTTCTATGTTTAATTTGTATATTTGTCAAGAACAACTTCAAATTTATTTTTTCAGCAATTGACTTTTTCTTGTTGAAAGATAAAACTAAGCCTCATAGCTATCTATCACTTAGTTTTCTATATTTCATAGGAATCTGATATAGAAAAAACAGCCAAGATGTCTAGGTTTGATAGCAAAATATATCATGCATCTTCTTACTTTTTAATAAAACTTTGACTGAGAGCTGATGAACCCTGATAACCTGAAAAATAGTGTAGCATTTTCCAGCAAATAATAAGCTGTGGCTTTCAAAGTCAGACTGAGAGGATAGTTCATCTTATATGTGATTCCTAGTCAACAGATGGATAGAAGTAATTTCTTTGTAGCTTCATGGTCCCAGCATCTAAAACTTCCTAGCAATTTAGTGTGTGTAAATAGGTATAGTGAGAAAGGATGGAAAGGAGAAAAAATGAGAAAAAGAATTTAAGAATAAAGAGAAAGAAAAAATATTTTCTGTCCCAAATAACTATACATTGAGAACATTTTATTAACAGTGTTTGCAGAAATATTATTGAAATTGCCTATGCTTCCTATCTAAATCTAAATCCATCACATTTAGATTATGTGTTAAAAGTTCAATCCCAGGTCATAGTTTTACAAAATGTATCCAGTGTATCCTTATATGAAGCAACTGCTTTTAAATAAAGTAAATTCTTGTTTGCATGACATTATTTCAGTAAATTTCATCTTATGGAGGCATTATGTTCTATTATTCCAATTAATACTTCTGTTCAATAAAATTTAAGAAATGGAAACTAGAAGACCTGTCTAGAAACAAAAAAAAATTACAAAAGGAAACAAATGTGTATGAGAGATGAAAGTGTGGAGGAGAAGGTAGGGTGAGATGAGGACTGCAGGAAGTGGACAGCAGTGGGAAGTATGAAGGAAGAGAGGGATGGAGACTGGGGATTAGAAGCACATGCTGGTGATTATTTTAAGTGCCTATAGAAAGAAACTACACAACACCACAGCACAAATAAGATATATTTTATGTCCTGGATTGAAAATTCAGAGAATTTATTATCTTGCAATAAATTTGGAATCAATTGTTTGACTCCTCAATTTTGTATAAGTTACATATTCAGTGACTCTGAAACCTATTTTAATGGAGGTCACAAATACCTAACTACATATGCAAAACCTACCATAAATGAAAAATATTACAACCTACTGATAGAGTAATTATTCTTAAAACAGCAAACCAATGGCTTATTTATAGGAGCTCTGCTATGACAGAGTTTATATACACACCTCTGTAAAAAATGGAATTTCTTTTTGTCTTTTAATAAGCAACCAAATCACAAAAGACTCTAAATATTTAAAGAAATTTCTATATTTTAAAAGATGTTTAAAGATGATTGTAGAGCGTTTTTAATTCATGGCAATGGTTTATGGGGTGAGATTTGGATTGTTTTTTGTTTCCCTTGGGTTTAGTTACAGTCATGTAAACGTTAACAATGAAGAAGGCAAGCTGATAAAGGGAATAGCTTTATCAGGAGCGCTTCACTCTGATGAAGATTGTGTAAGAATAAACAAATCAGAAGTTAAAGTATATTTACAACTATTTTACAATAGCCTCAAGCCAGCAGGTATAAAATTGTCAACTTGAGTTAGTTGGCTTTAAAAGAGATCTGTGAAAAGACTGTCACTGCTTGATGCATGGTGCAATAAGATGTACACTTCACCAAAAAAAAAAAAAAAAAAAAAAAAAAAAAAAAAAAAAAAAAAAAAAAAAAAAAAAAAAAAAAAAAAAAAAAAAAAAAAAAAAAAAAAAAAAAAAAAAAAGTTCTCTAAAAGGTTCCTACTATTTGTGTGCAGATTATTTCAAGAGTTTGTATCTGATTTTTTCTAAGAGCTACTTTTAGTTATAGACCTTAAGTGTTAAACAAAACTGCAACTTTATTTGATGTTTTTCTGTGCAGTTTTGTGTTACAGGGATCAAGTTATATATCTACCACCAGGAAAGCAAAGTCTGATAGTAAGTCTCAAAATTAACAAGCCATCTTGTCATATCTTTATATCATTTTAAATATTTTGCAAATGCCTGGAACAAAGTCTTGTTCTTTGATGCTATAAGGTTGATCTTCTTCAACCTACCTCAGGAAGCAATTTCCACACAACTGTAAAACCAAGTAGAGGGGAAATTCTTAAATTGTCATATACTGTAACAGACTTTCTAGTGCCATTTACCAGCTTCTAAAATATGAAATAGAGACTTATTATTAGCTGTGAATGTTCAACTTTAGCTTATGATTGTCTCACTGGCTATTATAACCTAAAATAACCAACATCTCTCTATTCATGTTTTGTCTCTTGGCTTGTTATAGTTCTTTTATTCTGTATGTCCTACTCGGTGTCCATCAAGCTGATCCCTAGTGTCTCCCTCTCATTTTCCTTCACTATCTATTCTCTTTAATTTTTTCCTTCTCCTTCTTATTCTTTCTGCCCACCAATCCGGCCTGTCTCTCCTCCTCCTAGCTATTGGCCATTCAAATTTTTAGTTGATCAATCAGGTGCAACACACTTTTACATAATTTAAAAATGCAGTATACAACATCTTTAGCCATCAGAGAAATGCACATTTAAACACCTTTGAGATACCACTTGATGCCTTCAGATTGGTTAAGATAAAAGACACAGATGACAGCCTATGCTGGAGAGGATATGGAGCAAGGGGAACACTCCTCCATTGTTGGTGGGAGTGTAAGATTGTTCAGTCACTCTGGAATGCAGTATGGTGGTTTCTCAGAAAACTGGGAATCAATGTCCCCAAGGATCCAGCAATACCACTACTGGGTGTATTCCCTAAAGAGGCACATTCACACTCCAATGGCATTAGCTCAACTATGTTCATAGCAGAATTATTTGTAATAGCAAGAACCTAGAAACAACCTAGACACCCTTCAACTGAAGAATGGATTATCAAACTGTGGTCCATCTACACAATGGTGTACTACTCAGCAGTAAGAAAAAATGATATCCTAAAATTTGCAGGCAAATGGATGGCTTGGGGAATATTCTCCTGAGTGAGGTATCTCAAACCTAGAAAGATAAGCAGAGGATGTACTCACTCATTAGTAGACTCTAAACAGAAAATCAAAAAGCAAAGCATGTCCAAGCTGCAAACCACAACCACTGACAAGCTTGAGATCTGAAACACCTTGGACTGACAACTTGGATCCCATTCCCCCTAGAGGAACACCTGATTCAGTCTTGATATTGAGGGGTGGAAAGTGGATCTGCCAGGAGTGGATGCTGAACTGAGCAATATTGAGTCCTTGGGACCTCTTGCCCATGTTGGGGAGGAGATGTGGAGAAGAGAAAGTGACAGGAGGAGGTGAGAGGGGGAAGGAACCTTGAATAAGGATATATATACGTATAGAAAATGCAATAAAAAATTTTAAAAAATTTTAAAAATATAATATAAACAAATGCAACACATCTTTACATATTCTGTACTATACACAACTATCAAAACTATGCAAATTTTAGCATTTGACATAAAATATATCTACTTTTGCATATTTCCATTGCTAAAAGCAATTTTGAAGTCATTATCTTATTTTGAGAATCAACTATAATAGTTTCAAAAAAATTGGTTTCTTATCAACCAATACATCTTTGAAAACTGTAAATAGACAACCATGTAGATCACATAAAACAGGTTGTTTCTGGCCTATCTAGTCCCTGGTCTGCATCTGTCTGCCTCTGTTTATCTGGACGAGTAATTCCAAACTCCCAAAGAAACACAGAGATGCTTATATTAATTTTACATGGCTTGGAATATATCTTAGGCATATTCTAGATAGACTTTCTTTTTTCTTAATTCAATCCATTTCCATTAATCTGTCCTGCCACCTGGACCATGGCTTACCTATGATATAAGTTGTTTCATGGGCAGCTGGATTGTGTGTCTCCCTTTGACTCTGCCATCCTTCTCCTACTTGTGTTCCTATATTCTACTTACTTATATGTACCTGCACTGGCCAAAACAGTCCCATTATTTCACAGAATACAGAAAGATGTTCCCATATTAGTCACATCCTTGTTTGTTTGTTTCTTCTAATTTTTTGAGACAAGGTTTCTCTTTGTAGCACTGGCCATCCTGGATACTTTCTCTGCTTCTGCTTCCTGAGTGTTTCATGACCCACAACAGGCCCTTTATCTTAATAAATGATCTCAACACTTCCTAACAGAGCTAAACACATACAAGTTCTGCCCAGTCTTACCTATGCTTGTTTCTTTCTGTGTCTCAGAACAAACCAGGTGTTTCTCCCCTTTTCACAAAAACACTAGATTTGCTCCTTCTGAATGGCAAACTTCCACCAGAGTTCTTAATACTTACTTTTTGACATTCATGTCTTAATTCAAGTGAGCATTTAGCACTGTAAATGATGTGGCAATGTGGTGCTATATTGTATATTTAATAAAGCTTGTCTGGAAAACAGAAATGAGAACCAAACCACATATCCCCTTTTGTATCAAGAATTGCTTTTTATTTTGAAAAAAAAATAAAAAAATGTGGAATAAGGATCTTGTAAACTGTACAGATTTATTACTCATATTGATTTAATAAAATGCTGATTAGATAGTAGACAGACAGGAAGTACATGTGGAATGACCAGACTAGGAGAATTCTGGGACAAGGAAAGGTAAAGCATCAGATGTCAGCGAGATGCAGAAAAACCAAGATAAAAATGTTACATTCAAAAAAGTTACCAGGCTACATGGCTATACTGAAATAGAATTGTAAGTTAATTTAAATGTAAGAATTAGATAGTAGTAAGCCTGAACTATTGTCCCCACATTTAAGTGGGTGCTGGGTATTTGAGAGTTTCTGGTGGAACAGAAAATTTTGAATAGAGGGCAACTAACAGAGAGATGTGTGTGTGTGTGTGTGTGTGTGTGTGTGTGTGTGTGTGTGTGTGTGTGTTTGTGTGTTTGTGTGTGTCTGTGTATGTGTCTGTGTGTCTGTCTGAATAGTATCCTGAGATTTCATGAGACATATTTTCAGGAAAGTATTCCTGAAAGACACAGATGTATATTTTAAGCTTATGATTAAAAAAAGAGTGTATGTCAGCTGCTGGACTAATTTACATTCTATCAACAGAATATAAGGGTGCCCTCATCTTTGCCAACATTTAATATTTTATTTGATGATGGTGATGGTTTACAGTGTCAATAATTTTCAGGAAAAAGATTGAGAACCTGAAAGTAATTATTTAATCTTATTCTAAATTGCTAAAATATATTTTAAGTTATAATTTTTCTTTTATTTTTCTCTTTTCACTTTGATTGTTTCATTTAAATTGAAAACCATTAAGTCAGAATAACAGTACATTTTTCATTCAAAAAGTGATACCCATGTTTCAGGAGGCTGTTTTTAACTTTTTACTTCATCTCAAGTATAGATTATATAGAAATAAATATCCTAAGATTTAAATTTTTACTTTATGTCAATAAGAATTGGTGTGAACACTGTGCACTATTTTTTTGATCCTATGACATTTGAATTTAAAAGTTAGCATCCTGTGTCAGTCTTTCAAGGATATTAATAATGTTGTCATTGATTCCTGGACCTTAGAATCTAAAACATGACCCAGGGTCCATTTTTCATTCCTTATCACTTGCCATTCAATATGAAGCATTAGACATGCATTACAGACTTTCAAGCACTTAGATAAATCAATTTTAAAGTTGTACTATATAGGAGAAAGTCTATTTCATGTGATTGCTTACTTAAATATTCCCAGTATTTGTGAGTGAATGAAAGGTCTTCAAAAGATATGTTAGCACAGCCATTCACCTGTAACACCCCTTTATTTAACTAATCTCCAACAGAAGAAGAAAACTTCTAGTAGAGAAATATTGCTTCATCTGCAATGGTCAAGCAGAAGTAATTAATTGATTAAATAATAACCAGAAAGAAAATTAGCTGATTTATCAATTTCAATTAATTAGTTAATACTTCTTTAACAAGTCAATAGCCATAAAGGGGTAACTATCACCATTTGATTTCTGAAGCTCTTCAAAAGTTCTGTTCTAGGCTGCAGTTAAAAAAAATCACCAGTTACTATTTTTGGAGACCAGTCATAACAAATAGACAGACATATAGTATCACATTCATAAATTGAGTTATTATAGTGCTATAGGCTATAGTACAGTGTATGTGCTATGATACAAAACCTTTTAGAGAAATAAGCAATTTATGTGTAGCTCACTAAGCATTGTGCTTATACAAATTCTTTTTTAATTGAAAATAGATTCTTACCTCATACAATATATCCTGATTAGTTTTACATCTCTCCACTCCTCCCAGCTCCTTTCCACCTTGGACTCCCCTTGAATTCCAATCACTTTCTGTCTCTCATTAGAAAAGATTAGGCTTATTAAAGATAACAGCCAAACATGACTAAGTAAAATATAATAACATGAAGTAAAATGTATTATATCAAAGTTAGCCACAAAAAAAAAAGTCTCAAGATCAGGCACAACAAACAAGGACATCATTGTTCTCATAGTCACGGGTCTCATGGCAATACTAGGTTAATAATATATGCACAGAAGACCTTTTACAGACCAAAGTAAGCCCTGCTCTTGTTGCACTAGTTTCTGTGAACTCATAGGCATCTTGTTCAGACAATTCAGAGGGACTTGCTTTCCTGTTATCCTCTGTCTGTTCTGGCTCTTACAGTTTTTCTGCTTCATCTTCAACAAAATTGTCTGAGCTCTGAGGGGTGAGATTTTATAGATAACTCCCATCTAGACTCTTTCCACATGATGTCTGGGTGTGGGTCTTTGCTGTGATGTCAGGTAGTCTCTCTGATGTTGACTGGATAAAGCACTGATCTATGAGTATAGCAGAATATTACTAGGAGTCATTTTATTGATACTTTATTTTTATTTTATATTTTTAGACTAGTAATATATGCTGTACCCTAGGTCTTTATCTATTCTCTGATTATTGGTTACTGAACCAGTGTCAAGAAGTCCTTTCTTATGAAGTGGAACATAAATTGGTTGGCTACTTAAAAAAAAGTTCTGTGACACTATTGTTCTGGCTTATAATGCAGGCAGGACAGACTTTTTATCAATGGTTTTAGGCTGTATTGGTTTCCATGTTTCTTTTTCAGTAGCCTGCAGAGTATCTCCCCACACCATAGAGCCTAGAATGAGGGCACTATATAGGCATCATCACCTTGAAGTTCTCCATGTTCCATGAGTTGTGTGGGTGCTGTCCTTAGCAATGAATATCTGGATGTCAGTTTGTTGTTTGTTTAAACACAGCCTAGGCCATTTGAGGATTTCTATGGGACCTCCTTGGCCAACAACTCAATTGAATGCAACAAAATAGAGGCCCCTGAGGCCTCATCCATTGATAAGAAATGGTGTATTGTGAATCCTTATCTTTCATTATTAGGAGCCCTCATTTATATCAGCTTTATCTATTCCATTAAGTTTTCACTGTGCTAGGTTCACACACCCACACTCAACTTCCACAATTCCAGTCATCACTTCTCATACTCCCTCTCCACAACATCTCCCCTGCTACATGATCCACTGCTCCCTTTGTAAATTCCACAAATCTGCTCATAAAGGCTATATTATTTTTCTTCTGCAGAAATCCATATATATATATATGGGCTTGAGTTACTTCATTTAAGATAATTTTTTTCTAGTTTCATGAATTTGCATAAAATTTCTTGATGTCATTTTTCTAACAGCCGAGTACTACTCCATTGGGTAAGTACACAACATTTTTTATCTATACTTTTCTTAAAAGACATCTAACTTGCTTCTAGTTTCTGGCTATTATGAATAAAACTGCAATGAATATGGTTGAGTTAATTCTTTATGGTAGGATGGGAAATTTATTGGGTATATAAAAAAGAGTGACATAACTGGGTCTTGAGAGAGAGATGAATCCCAATTATTTGAGAAGCTACCGTAGTGCCATATAGATTTGAATAGTGACTGTAGAACTTTGTATTCTTAACTGTTGAAGAGGATTTTCATTGTTTTATAACTCTGCCAGCTCGGGCTGTCACTTGTGTTACTGATCTTAATAATTGTTGTAGGCATAATTTGGAATCTCCAAAATATAAATTTCCCTGATGGCTAAAGATAATGAACATTTTTAATGTATTTCTCAGACAATTGAAATTTCTTTATTGAGAGTTCTTTGTTTAGTTTTATACCCCATTTTTTAATTGTTTTAGTTGGCTTGTGGGTATCAAGTTTTTGAGTACTTTGTATTTTGAATATTAATATCTATCATATATAGAGTTGACAAAAATATTTTCCTATTCTGTAGGCTATCACTTTGTCTGA
This sequence comes from Sigmodon hispidus, assembly GCA_004025045.1. NCBI lineage: Eukaryota > Metazoa > Chordata > Mammalia > Rodentia > Cricetidae > Sigmodon > Sigmodon hispidus. The sequence goes on from PVIH01014958.1 coordinate 18,623, forward strand.
TTTATAGTTTCCTTCACTTTACAGATGTTTTTCAGTTTCATGAGGCCCATTAATTAATCATTGATCTTAGTACCTGCACTATTGATGTTCTGCTCAGAAAGTTGTCTCCTTAGCCAGTGTGGTTCAGGCTGTTCCATATTTTATTTTCTACTAAATTCTATGAGTCTGCTTTTATTTTGAGGCCTATGATCTACTTGGATCAGGGTTTTTTTGAGAATTATGCATGTGGATCTATTTGCATTCTTCTTCATGCAAATATCCAGTTAGACCAGTACCATTTTTTGAAGATGATGTCTTTTTTGAAGGTCTTATGTTTCTGGCTCTTTATTGAAATACATGTGTCTTTTGGTATGTGGATTTATGCGTGGGTCCTCAATTTGATTCTATTAACGAATGTGTCTCTTTTTATTCTAAAATCAAACTGGGTTTTCTTACTGTAGCTTCATAGTAGAAGAGGAAATAAGAAATGGTGAGACAACCAGCAGTTCTTTTATTTTATCTATACTCAATTTCTTAATTTTTCTGTATGAAGTTGTGAAATGCTCTTTCAAGTTCAGTAAAATAGTAGATTTTTATTTTGCTGTATGCATTGAAGTAACAGAATCTCAGGTCTATTTTTTTTCATCCCTTGCTAATAATTCCCAGAGATTATAGGAATATGAATAATAATTGTAATTTATTTAACCTTTAAATTTATTTAGCAAATGTAAATGAAAACAATGAAGTAACAGAAAATAAATCTTATACAAATGATCTCCCTTTTTAAAGTACCTTCATTCCATTTCCAGGCCAACAGAGAAGAGTCATGTAAGCTGGTATTTTCCATTAACATTTTAGTTTGTTGGAAACTGCCATGTACAAATCTTACCCCATTCCCCAAACTTATCCATCCCCTTAGAAGCTCCTTAAGACAATGATTTCACCAGCCCCTATTGGATCAAGACGTGAGGGTCACTTCACTTAGCCCAGTCTGAAAAATTCAGTCTCTGGGATCTAGGCCTCTGGGCAAAATCCATGGACCTCCCAATCCCAAGCATTGTTGCCCCAATCCAAGGCTGGCAGTGAAGACTCCTATGCTGTGGTGTTTTTCATTAACACCCCAGTTTGTCAGAGACACCCATCTACAAGACCCACTCCAATCTCCAAACCCTTCCATCACCCTGATACCTCAGTAGCTTTCAGAGACATAGATTTTACTAACCCCTATTGGGTCAAGAGCCCTTCTTGGTTCAAGATAGACTCCCTGAGACACAGATTTCACTAGTTCATATTGGATCAAGAGCTTCTATTGCATCAAGAGCCCTATCAGACTTAGAGCAGTTCCCTGAGACATGGAATCATCCAATCCCTATTGGGTCAAGAGTAGCTCACACAGAACCAGAAGAAATAAGCTCCTATTAGACCAAGAATAGCTCTCTGTGTAACAGAGTACACAAATTCAAAGAGGACCAAAAGCTCTGATTGGATGAAGGGCAGCTTGATGAGACACATAAAACTCCTACATCAATCCAAGGAAGCCATGGAAAGACACCAGTACAAGAATATATATAACATAAAGGATAATATACCACTGGAATCTAGTGGTTCTACAACTTCAGAGCCTGAATATTTCAATGTAGAATAAGCAAAAGGAAACAAACTTAAAAACAAATTTGGGGATGTACTCATTCATTAGTGGACTCTAAAAAAATATGACATTGTTCAAGGCTAGAACACAGCTAAACTACACAGTACCTCACCTCTGCATTGATGGCCTCTGGCAGGGATGTGGGTTTGAAAAGACTTGTTTCTTATTTTTAATTAAAATTAAAATTAATTTTTAATTTTTTTAAGGAAATTGAAGCTGTCCTTTAAAGCCTCACAAGTAAAAAAAAGCCCAGGTCCAGATGGTTCCAGTACAGAATTCTACCAAATATTCAAGAAAGAATTACTACCAATACACCTCAAACTATTTCAAACAGTAGAAACTGAAAGAATATTGCCATTTTTTTTAATTAGGCCACAATTGTCCTAATACCTAGTACCCAAGACACTCAAAGACACAATAAAGAAGGAGAAATACAGACCAATTTCTCTCATGGATATTGATGATAAAATTCTCAACAAAATTTTGGCAAACCATATGCAACAATATATAAAAGATATCCACCATGACCAAGTAGGTTCATCTCAGAAAAGCAGGGATGGTTCAACATAAGGAAAAAAATGTAAACATCATCTATCATATAAACAAACTAAAGGAACAAAACCACATGATCATATCCTTAGATGCTGAAAAAAACCTTTGAAAAAATCCAACACTCTTTTATGATAAAAGCTCTGGAGGGTTCAGGATACAAGGGAATTATCTCAATATAATAAATGTGATTTACAAGAAGCCGACAGCCAACATCAAAATTAATGGAGTAAAACTCAAAGCAATTCTATTAAATCCAGGAACTAGACAAGGATGTCCTCTCTCCCCTTATCTATTCAATGTAGTTCTCAAAGTTTTAGCTAAAACAATAAGAGAACAAAAGGAGATTAAGGAGATACAAATTGGAAAAGATGTGGTGAAACATCTCTATTTGCAGATGATATGATTGTATATAAAAGTGACCCACAAAATTCTTCCAGGAAACTTCTACAGCTGATAAATACCTTAAACAATGTAGCAGGATACAAGATTACCTTAAAGAAATCAGTAGCCCTTCTATACACTAAAAATAAAAGGGCTGAAAAAGAAATAAGGGAAACATCACCCTTTATAATAGCTGCAAATTGCATTAAAACCTTGGAGTAACTATAACCAAAGAAGTATAGATCTATTTGACAAAAATTTTAAATCACTGAAGAAAGAAATTAAAGAGGATATCAGAAAATGGAAAGCTCTCCCATGTTCGTAGAGGTAGGATCAACATAGTAAAAATGGCAATCCTTCAAAATCAATCTACAAATTCCATGTACTGTCCATCAAAATCCCAACACAATATTTTTTGGACCTTGAAAGAACAATACTTGATTTCATTTGGAATAACAGGAAAGCCAGGATTGCCAAAACAATTTTACTCAACAAAAGAACCTCAAGAGGTATCACCATCCCTGACTTCAAGTTATACTATAGAGCTACAGTAATAAAAACAGGCTGGTACTGGCATGAAAACAGATTTGTGAATCAATGGAATCTAAGTGATAAAGTCAACAAAATAAACAAACCCTTATCTAATATAACCAAAGGTAGAGAGAGAATATCCAAATTAACAAAATCAGAAATGAAAATGGAGACACACAGCAGAAACTGAAGAAATGCTGAGAATTAGGTCATACTTCAAAGGCCTATTCTCCACAAAATTGAAAAATCTAAAGGAAATGAAGTGCTTTCTGAACAGGTTCCACTTGACAAAATTAAATCAAGAGCAAATAAAGGACATAAAAAGACCTACAACACTTGTGGAAATAGAACCAGTTGGGAAAAGTCTCCTAACCAACAAAAACCCAAGGCCAGATTGTTTTAGTACAGAATTATCTGTACTAAAATTGTGTAATTTCAAGGAATTATTTCAAAGAAAAATTAATACCAATTTTCCACACAGTAAAATAGATGGAAAATTACAAAAATCATTTTATGGGGTTATAGTCACCCTGATAAAAGAAAATTACAAACCAATTTTTTCATAAATATTGAAGCAAAAATACTCAATTAAATAATGGCAAACCTAATCCAGGAACATATCAAAAATCATCCATCATGATCAATTAGGCTTTATTTCAGAAATGCAGGGATGGTTCAACATACAAAAAACTGTTAGTCATCACAATATAAACAAGCTGAAAGAAAAGAACCACATGATCATCTCTTTAGATGCTTAAAAAGATTCTGACAAAATTCAACACTTTTTCATGATAAAAATCTTGGAGACATAAGAAATACAAGGAACATACTTAACATAATAAGGGCAACATACAGCAAGCCAACAGCTAGCATCAAACTAAATGGAGAGAAACTCAAAGAAATCACAGCACTGAAGCACAAATTCATATTGCACTGAAAGAGACTCATAGCCAGATATCAGGGAAAGACTGAATATTAGAGAGAGGAAACACTACAGTCAAATAATACTCAACTATCTTCCAGCTTCCACATCCTTGTCCCTGATAGTTTCTCCTTCTCTGCTGTTTTTTTTTTTTTCATTTTTTTATTATGAATAAAGTCATAGTTTTTTTCCATGTATGTCCTTTTCAAGTTCCCTTCCCCCTTCCGCCCCTTTCCAGTCACTCTCTCTTCTACACATCTCTTTATCTCCTCCCCAGCAAGGGCAGGAGGTCCCAAGGTCCCAGTATTGCTCAGTTCAGCATCCATTCCTGGCAGATCCAGTTTCTTCACCCCAACATAAAGACTGGGTCAGGTGTTCCTCTGGAGGGAGTGGGATCCAAGATGCTAGTTTTCTGCTGTTTTATACACAGCCTTAAAAACCCGTCTTGCCAGCTGTATCCCATCCAGGTTAAAATTAAAGGTGGGAGCTTCTCTATTTGGTGTTTAGCCTAAGAATGCTTTACTGGGCCGTGAAGTAGATTGATTGCCAATTTTCTGGAAAAACACCATATTGATTTTCTAAGTGGCTGTACAAAGTCTGCACTCTCACCAGCAATGGAAGAGTGTTCTTGCTACTCATTCTCTCCAGCATAAGCTGTCATCTGAGTTTTTGATTTCAGCCCTTCTAACAGATATGAGACAGAATCCTCAAGTTGTTTTAATTTGCATTTCCTTATGGCTAAAGAAGCTGAGCATTTCTTTAAGTGTTTCTTGATCATTTGAGATTCTTCTGTAGAGAATTTTCTCTTTAGATCTTTTACTCATTTTGTAAATTGGGTTATTTGGTTTTTTGATGTCTAGTTTCTTATATATTTGGGAAATCAGGCCTTTGTTTAACCTGAGGTTGGTGGAGATCTATTTCCATTCTGTGGGCTGACATTTTGTCTTATTGCCAGTGTTCTTCCTTTTTTTTCCTTCTTTATTTTGTATTTAACAAAAAAACAGTTACATAAATTTAAAATGAGGAAGAATTAACAATAACTATAAAGAGGATAAGAATCATAAGCATGGCTTATCAACGGTGGTAATGCAAAAAAGATTGCTACACATATATTTACTTTGTGTTCAGCTTTCCCTCTGAAATTTTTTTTTCTCATCCCTGTATATCCTTATTCAAGGTCCCTTCCCCCTTCCAATACATCTTGTCATTTTTCTTCTCCGCAACTCCCCATCTCCTCCCTGGGCAGGGAGCAGAGAGTCCTATGGTCCCACTGACCCAATAATGCTTGGATCAGTCTCCACTCCTGGCCAAATCCAGTTTTGTCCCTCTTCCCTCAAGAGTGAGTCTGGTGTTCCTATACTTGGAGTGGGGTTTGAAGGGTCAGTCAAGGATGTTTCTGATCTCAAGCTGTTCAGTGGTTGCGGTTTGCCACTTGGGCATGCTTTGCTTTTTTCTTGTTTGTTTGTTTAGAGACCACTAGTGACTGAGTACATTCCCTACTTATTTCTCTGAGATTGTGATACCTCGCTCAGGAGGATATTCTCCAAATCCATCCATTTGCCTGCGAATTTGAGGATATCATTTTTACTTACTGCTGAGTAGTATTCCATTGTGTAGATGTACCACAGTTTGTTAATCCATTCTTCAGTTGAGGGACATCTAGGTTGTTTCCAGGGTCTTGCTATTACAAATAATGCTGCTATGAACATAGTTGAGCTAATACCTTTGGAGTGTGAATGTGCATCTTTAGGGTATACACCCAGAAGTGGTATTGCTGGGTCCTTGGGAAGATTGATACTCAATTTTCTGAGAAACCTCCATATTGCATTCCAAAGTGGCTGGACAAGCTTACACTCCCAACAACAATGGAGGAGTGTTCCCCTTGCTCTGCATCCTCTCCAACATAGGCTGTCATCTGTGCCTTTTATCTTAGCCAATCTAACAGGTGTAAGGTGGTATCTCAAAGTTGTTTTGATTTGCATTTCTCTGATGGCTAAAGATGAAGAGCACTTTTTCAGGTGCCTTTCAGCCATTTGTAGTTCCTCTGCTGAGAATTCCCTTTTTAGATCTGTACCCCATTTTTTAATAGGGTTATTCAAGGTATTGGGCTCTAAATTCTTGAGCTCTTTATATACCTTAGAGATCAGTCCTCTATCACTTGTAGGGTTGGTGAAAATCTTTTCCCATTCTGTAGGCTAGCGTTTTGTCTTATTGACAGTATCCTTGGCTTTGCAGAAGCTACCCCGCTTCAAGAGATCCCACTTATTGATTGTTGGTCTTAGTGCCTGTGCCACTGGTGTTATATTTAGGAAGTGGTGGCCTGTGCCAATTTGTAGAAGTGTATTTCCCACTTTCTTTTCTATCAAGTTCAAAGTGGTTGGGTTTAAGTTGAGGTCTTTGATCCACTTGGATTTGAGTTTTGTGCATGGTGACAGGCTCGAGTCTATTTGCATTTTTCTACATACTTCCTTCCAGCTATGCCAACACCATTTGTTAAATATACTATCTTTTTTCCATTGAATGTTTTGGGCCTCTTTGTCGAAGATCAGGTGTTCGTAAGTTTTTGGGTTAATGTCTGGATCCTCAATTCTATTCCATTGGTCCACAAGTCTGTTTTTATGCCAGTACCAGGCTGTTTTTATTACTGTAGCTCTATAGTATAGCTTGAAGTCAGGGATGGTGATACCTCTTGAGGTTCTTTTGTTGAGTAAAATTGTTTTGGCAATCCTGGATTTACTGTTATTCCAAATGAAATTGAGTATTGTTCTTTCAAGGTCCAAAAAATATTGTGTTGGGATTTTGATAGGCAGTGCATTGAATCTGTAGATTGCCTTTGGTAGAATTGCCATTTTTACTATGTTGATCCTACCAATCCAGGAACATGGGAGAGCTTTCCATGTTCTGATATCCTCTTCAATTTCTTTCTTCAATGATTTAAAGTTTTTGTCACATAGGTCTGTTACTTCTTTGGTTATAGTTACTCCAAGGTACTTAATACTATTTGTAGCTAATATTAAGGGTAATGTTTCCCTTATTTCTTTTTCAGCTCTTCTATCTTTAGTGTATAGAAGGGCTACTGATTTCTTTGAGTTAATCTTGTATCCTGCTACATTGCTGAAGGTGTTTATCAGTTGTAGCAGTTCTTTGGAAGAATTTTGTGGGTCACTTATGTATACAATCATATCATCTGCAAATAGAGATAGCTTCACTTCTTCTTTTCCAACTTGAATGCCATTAATCTCTTTTCGTTCCCTTATTGCTTTAGCTAAAACTTCGAGAACTATATTGAATAGATAAGGGGAGAGAGGACATCCTTGTCTAGTTCCTGACTTTAGTGGGATTGCTTCGAGTTTTTCTCCATTAAGTTTGATACTTGCTGTCGTCTTCTTGTAAATCGCCTTAATTATATTTAGGTATTCTCCCTGTATTCCTGATCTCTCCAGGGCTTTAATCATAAAGGTGCGTTGGATTTTGTCAAAGGCTTTTTCCGCATCTAAGGATACGTTCATGTGGTTTGTTCCTTTAGTTTGTTTATATGATGGACAACATTTACAGTTTTTCATATGTTAAACCAGCCCTGCATTTCTGGGATGAAGCCTACTTGGTCATGGTGGATGATATCTTTTATGCATTATTGTATACGGTTTGCCAAAATTTTGTTGAGAATTTTCGCATCAATATTCATGAGGGAAATTGGTCTCTAATTCTCCTTCTTTGTTGTGTCTTTGAGTGGCTTGGGTATTAGGGTGATTGTGGCCTCATAAAAGGAGTTTGGCAATATTCCGTCAGTTTCTACAATGTGAAATAGTTTGAGGAGCAACGGTAGTAATTTTTCTTTGAAAGTCTGGTAGAATTTGGCACTGAAACCATCTTGACCAGGGCTTTTAGTTTTGGGGAGGTTTTTAATGACAGCTTCAATTTCCTTAAGGGTTATAGACCTGTTTAGGTAATTAATTTGATCTTTATTCAATTTTGGTAGATGGTACCTGTCCATAAAGCTGTCCATTTCTTCTAGCTTTACCATTTTTGTGGAATACTGATTTTCAAAATATGACCTGATAATTCTCTGTATTTCCTGGGGGTCTGTTGTTATGTCCCCCTTTTCATTTCTGATTGTGTTGATTTGGACACTCTCTCACTGGTTTTTGATTAGTTTGGCTAAGGGCTTATCTATCTTGTTAACTTTCTCAAAAACCAACTCCTAGATTTATTGATTCTTTGTATTATTCTTTTTGTTTCAATTGTATTGACTTCAGCTCTAAGTTTGATTATTTCCTGCCATCTATTCCTTCTAGGTGAGTTCGCTTCTAATTGTTCTAAGGCTTTCAGCTGCGCTGTTAGGTCTCTAGTGTGGGATTTCTCAAGGTTTTTCATATATGCATCTAGTGCTATGAATTTTCCTCTTAAGACTGCTTTCATTGTGTCCCACAATTTTGGATACATTGTAGATTCATTTTCATTGAATTCTAGGAAGACTTGATTTCTTTCTTAATTTCTTCCTTGACCCAGAGATGGTTCAGCTGAGTGATGTTTAGTTTCCATGAGTTGGTAGGCTTTCTTTGGGTTTTGATGTTGTTGAACTCTAACTTTAGGCCCTGGTGGTCTGATATGTTACAAGGGATTATTTCTATTTTCTTGTATCTGTTGATATTTACTTTAGGACCAATTATGTGGTCAATTTTGGAGAAAGTTCCATGAGGAGCTGAGAAATATGTATATTCCTTTGCCTTTGGGTGGTAGGATCTGTAGATATCTATGAAATCCATTTGCATCATAACCTCTTGTAGACTCCTTATTTCTCTGTTGAGACTCTGTCTGGTTGATCTATCCAGGGTTGAAAGTGGGGTATTGAAGTCTCCCACTATAAGGGTATAAGGACTGATGAGGGATTTGAGCTTTAGCAGTGTTTCTTTTATATATGTAGGTGCCCCTAAAGTAGGAGCATAAATATTTAAGATTGAAATCTCCTCTTGACCAATTTTTCCTGTGATAAATAAGTAGTGACCATCTTGGTCCCTTTTAATTGCTTTTAGCTTAAAGTCTACTTTGTTAGATATTAGGATTGCAACCCCTGCTTGTTTCTTAGGACCAATTGACTGGAAAATCTTTTCCCAGCCCTTTATTCTAAGCCTGTGTCTGTCTTTGCAATTGAGGTGTGTTTCTTTTAGGCAACAGAAGGATGGCTTCTGTTTTTGTATCCATCTTGTTAGTGTGTGACATTTATAGGAGAGTTGAGACCATTGATATTAAGGGAAATTAGTGACCAGTGATTCATAATTCCTTCCATTTTTGGTGGCAACTTGTATTTTCTTGCTCTAGGGTATTCTTCTATGGACTTATTGATTGTTTGTGATTTTGTGGGTATATCTGGGGTCTTTAGGTTGGAGTTTTCCCTCTAAAACTCTCTGTAGTACTGGATTGGTAGATAGATATTCTTTCAGTCTGACTTTGTCCTGAAATACCTTGTTTACTCCATCTATGGTGATTGATAATTTTGTAGGGTATAGTATTCTAGTTTGGCAGCCATACTGTTTTAGTGTCTGTATAACTTCTGACCAAGCCCTTCTAGCTTTCATCATTTCCATTGAATAGTCAGGTGTTATTCTGATGGGTCTGCCTTTATATGTGAGTTGGCCCTTTTCTTTTGCAGCTCTTAAAATTTTTTCTTTGTTCTGTGTGTTTTGTGGCTTGATTATAATGTGATGCGCTGACTTTTTTTGGGATCATACCTGTTTGGTGTTCTGTAAGCTTCTTGTATCTTTATAGGCATTTCCTTCTTCAGGTTAGGAAAGTTTTCTTCTATGATTTTATTGAAAACATTATCTGTTCCTTTGAGCTGGTATTCTTCTCCTTCTTCTATTCCTATTATTCTCAAATTAGGTCTTTTCATGGTGTCCCAGATTTCCTGGACATTTTGAGTTATGGCTTTTTTAGTTTTACTATTTTCTTTGACTGATATATCTAATTGAGCTACTGAGTCTTCCACTTCAGAGATTCTATCTTCCATCTCTTGAACTCTGTTTGTTATACTTGTATCTGTGGTTCTGGCTTTTTTCTTCAGGTTTTCTATTTCTATCTTTGCCTCATTTTGTGCCTTTTTTATTGCTTCTATTTCAGCTTTTATTTCAGCTTTTATTTCAGCTTTTATTTCCTGGCATGTTTCTTTCATAGATTTGTTCATCTCTTCCAATTTTTTGTTTGTATTTTCTTCTATTTCTTTAAGGCTATTTTTGATCTCTCCTTTGAGAGCTTCGATGATCATCAAAAAGGAATTTTTGTTGTTGCTTCCTTCTGTTTCCTCTTCATTGCTCAGTTCAGATCTTGTATTTGTAAGATTGCCACTCTCTTCTGGAGTTACCATGTTGTCCTTTGTATTATTATGTAATTTTTTTGCACTGACGTTTGCCCATGGCTTCAGTGGTTCACGATTAGATGGCTCCTAGTCAGTTGTGGCACTTGGGTTTGTGTGCCTCTTGTCACTTCTCTGGTCAGGGTCTGAGTCTGTCCTTCAGAGACCGCTGCAGTTGTTGGCACGCTCAGTTCGAGGTGGCTGTGGGTAGCCGTGCAATCTCCCTCAGCCGGAGCTGTGGGTATGGTAACCAGCAGCAATTATCCGCCCCTGCTCCAGAGTATGCTGGGACTCTGCAGACAGCACTGGTCCGACAGCAGAAACGGAAGCTATGAGAGTTTAACTCTTCCTCCCATGCTGGGATATAGGCACTTGGGCCTGGGTACCCCTCCTCAAATCTGGGCGGGGTCTGAGATTGTCCTTCAGAGACCCCTGCAGTTGTTGGCAAGCTCAGTTCGAGGTGGCTGTGGGTAGCCGTGCAAACTCCCTCAGCTGGAGCTGTGGGCATGGTGACTGGGAGCAATTATCCGCCCCTGCTCCAGAGTGTGCTGGGACTCTGCAGACAGTGCCAGTGTTCTTTCATTTACAGAAGCTTTTCAGTTTCATCAGGTCCCATTGTAGCATAAATTCGGATTGTAATGAAAAAACTTGGATCCAGATATTGGGGAAAGGCTAAAATATCAGAGAGAGGAAACACCAGGTTTTATTAACTATGTAACATATCATCATACACTAGAATCTGACACAAGATAAAGCTATCCACTCTCCCCATATCTATTTAATATAGTATTCAAAGTAGTAGCAAGAGGAAAAAGACAACAAAATCATCAAAGAAATAAAATTGGAAAGAAGTCAAACTATTGCTATTTGCAGATAATATGGTAGTTTATGTAAGTGGCATCTAAAATTCTACCAGGAAGTTCTACTCATAGATATCTTCAGCATTGTAGCAAGATGAAGATTAACTCAAAAAAAAATCAAAAGCCCTTCAATACACAAATGACTAACAGTAGAAAAGAAATCAGATAAACATTACTCTTTATATCTTGGAGTAACTCTAATCAAAGAAGTGAAAGATCTGTTTGACAATAACCTTATGTCATTGAAAAAAATATTGAAGATTTTAGAAAATGAAAGATCTTCCATGCTCTCAAATAGGTAGGATCAACATAGTAAAATTGGCAATCTTACCAAAAGCAATCTAGAGATTCAATGCAATTTCCATAAAAAATACCAATACAGTTCTTCACAGACCTCAAAAGAACAATACACAATTTTATATGAAAGAAAAACAAGATTGTCAAAATAATCCTGTTCAATGAAATATCTTGAGGTTGCATCACCATCCATAACTTCAAGGTATACTATAGAGCTGCAGTAATATTAATAGCTTAATATTGGCATAAAAACTGACTTGTGAGTCAATGGAATTAAATTAAAGACCTTGACATTAATCCACCCACCAAAAATATACAATGAAAATAAAAGATAGTTTCTTCAACAAATGATGCTGCCATAACTGGATGGTAGCATGTAGACATATGCAAATAGATACATATCTATCACTGTTGTAGTAAATTTTTCACGACCCGTGTTGGGAGGTTTATGCCTGGTTCGCCTGCGGCGCTGGCGGTTTGGAACCTGGTCTGCATGCCCGTGGCTTTTGTCCCCCAAAAGAAATGAAAACACATGCTTATATACTTTAACACTGTTTGGCCCATGTCTTAAGCACATTACTAGCTAGCTCTTTCATCTTAAATCAACCCATTTCCATGAATCTACCCACCATGTGGCTTGCAGCCCGTGGCTCACCTGAATAATTCCTACATGTTTCTTCTTTGGGGGACGGATCAAGACTGGCAAACTCCACCCTTCTTCCTACCTGCTTGTGCTCTGATTCTCCACCCACTTCTATGGTGCTCTACACAGGCCAAAACAGTTCTTTATTCACAGTACACAGAGAACATTCCTACCACATTCATTATAGGTGGTTGATGGTCATAGTCAATTTCTTAAAAAAAAAAAAAATGGGGAAGGAGGATATGATATAGGAATGATTAGAAAATATAAGTGGATTTTGGTTTATTGATACAAACTTAAGGTCAATTTTGTTATGCTGTATGTATTTTTCTACTCTTGATTAAGGTATGATGCTGATGTAACTCATTTAAAATTGTAATGTATAATTGAGAAATGCAGATTAATAGTCAACTATGATAAACAAACTTATAATCATGTTAGTTAGATTTTTGTAGGTATGCAAAGATATATTTCAGTTAGATAGGTAGTCTTCAAACACTTTAAAGACATGCAGAATATGGCATTTAAGATATTTTAAGAATTTAGACTTTTCTGGACAGTGAGACAGGTCTGTTCCTGGCAGCACCAATGTATTTCAGGTAAGTGATGGGCATTGAAGAAACTTCATGTAGAATTTACTTTGTGGCAACAGTTAGCCACTGGACAAGAAACTGTTCTGGTATTGACTATTTGACAGTATGCTGTATAAACTGGACATGCAGGTTCCATAGGAAAGTGACCTCTGAACATTGGCAGAACAAGCCAAGATGGTCCTTCAGGTTCCTGCTTTGCAGAAAACATTGCCAGACATTCTTCAGGACACAATGAGAAGTAACTGATGGACTGTGTCAGATTTCCTGCATCACTGAAGGGTTTGCCAGTGACTTTGGGCCTGTAGGCTGAAGATGGATGCCCCAACGTTACAAAGGAACTTTGGGTGACTGTCCAGGCAGATAAATGTCATCTCTGTCATTTTCTAGACTTTGGAAGTTGCTTGCACTTCCTGTTTATTTGCATAATATTATATCCTTCTGTGGTCTTTGATGTGGTTGAAGGTTTAATAATTGTAGGTATAGTTCTTTTTAGTTTAAAAGATATATTAGATATGAAACTTTAGACTCACAATGATAAGGTTGATAATGGAATATTCTCTTTAATTTTGGAATACAAATAGACTGGATATTGTGACTGTAATTCTTGCTTGAGAGCTGTTCTGTTTGTAATTTTGCTATATGGAAATTGAAACCTTCCTTTTTAATTAGACAGAAAAGAGGAGATGTGGTAGAAATGTTCTCTGTGTACTGTGAATAAAGAACTGTTTTGGCCTGTGTAGAGCACCATAGAAGTGGGTAGAGAATCAGAGCACAAGCAGGTAGGAAGAAGGGTGGAGTTTGCCAGTCTTGATCCGTCCCCCAAAGAAGAAACATGTAGGAATTCAGGTGAGCCACGGGCTGCAAGCCACGTGGTGGGTAGATTCATGGAAATGGGTTGATTTAAGATGAAAGAGCCAGCTAGTAATGTGCTTAAGACATGGGCCAAACAGTGTTAAAGTATATAAGCGTGTGTTTTTGTTTCTTTTGGGGGACAAAAGCCGCGGGTGTGCAGACAAGGTTCCAAACCACTAGCGCCGCACGCGAACCAGGCACAAACCTCCGGACTGGGTCCGGGGAAAACATACTACAACATATCATCTTGCAGAAAACTCAAATCCAAGAGGATTTATGACCGCAACATAAATCCAGTTATACTTAACCTGATAGAAAATAATGTGGTAAAAATTTTTAAAGCTATCCACAAAAGAAAATAAAAATGTGAATACTGCTAAGAACAAAAGAAATTAGAGACATGCAAAGCAATAGTAACTGTGTGAAAGTAACACATCATAGGATTTACTCTGCAGGGTAGGAACAATGATGCAGAACTCCAGCTGGCTCTAAGGATATTGAGCAATTCTTTGTCTTTCAGCCATTTGAGATTCTTCAGTTGAGAATTCTGTTTAGATTAGATCTGTACCCCGTTTTTAAATAGGGTTATTTAGTATTTTGATGTCCAGTTTCATGTGTTCTTTACGTATTTAAGAAAAAGTCCCTCTGTCAGATGTAGGTTTGGTGTAGATATTTTCCCATTCTGTAACTGTCGTTTTATCTTATTGACCATATCCTTTGCTTTACAGAAGTTTCTCAATTTCAGGAGGTTCCATTTATTAATATTTTTCTCTCAGTGTCTGTGTTACTGGTGTTATATTTAGGAATTGGTCTTCTGTGTCAATGTGTTCAAGGCTATTTTCCACTTTTTCTTCTGAGTCAATGAAACTGAATTTATGTTGAAGTCTTTGATCTACTTCGACTTGAGTTTTGTGTAGGGCTATAGATATGAATCTATCTGCATTCTTTTACATGCCACAATCCAGTTATTCCAGCATCATATTCTTATATATTCTTAACATATCAATAGAAGAGTTGTGACAAAGAAAGGCTTTGTTTCCATAAGGTAGTGAACAAAGAAAGCACATGATGGGAAATTTTAGAGTATTTTGAGTGATGAAAGTAACAGGAAAAAAGCATGGAAAATAAAGCAAAATTAACTGTAAATCTACAACACAACTAAACAACAACACCACCACAACCTAAGGAGCAAAAAATAAAGTAAAACTCAGCAAGTTAAGCAATAGATGTAGTCACATCCAGAATTTCTCTGCCTTCTCCAGTGGCTTGTTTCAGATACTGGTTGACATAAACTGACTACCATATGAAGAATCCTTGTCAATGTTTAAATGAAAACTAAGCCATCACTTCTAGGTAATAAGATAACTGGAATTCTGGTTTTCAAGTCCTAAGAATACCCTTAGAGGTCATGTGTGATCTAGAGGTCATGCCACTAGAGGTCATCTGTGATCTGTGCTGCCACAAAAAGCCATCTTGATGATGTCCATGGTCCATTACACAGCCAGAAGCCACAGTGATGTTCATGATGTATGCTGACACTGGAAACCATGGTAAAGTTCCATCATGCATGCTGCTGTCACTACTATGTCAAGGGAGCTTCTTCTGCAATGTTATCGATGACTGCATACTCAAAATTGAGAATGAGAGACAGAGAAGACTTCTTTGACCAGTCCCTACCCCCTAAAAAAAAAGTCCAGACAGGAAGCTATTGAAGAGAATCCTTAAAACTGTGACAAATATGCTGAAATGTAGCTCTTCCTAGTTGATAATTCTATGGTGGGGGGGTGAGGCTCAGTTTTCTTTAAGGGCCTGGCCACTGAGAGTTTGACCAGGCTTCAGTGAGTATATGGGCAACACAAATTGGACTACATGCTTTTATTTTTTGGGGGGGTAGGGGGTGGAGTGGGGCACAAGGGAGAAATGGGAGAATTTGAAGTGAGTGTGATTGAGATACATTGTACATAATTCTCAAATAATTAATACAAATATTATGTTGGGGAAAAAAGAAAGTATTGTGGGATTATGCTCTTGTACAGTATAAATAAGTGTTACTCTAAATATTGGTTTAATAAAATGCTGATTGGCCAAAAGTTAGGCAGACAAGAAGTATAAGCAGAGTGACAAGGAGAATTCTGGGAAGAGGAAGAACAGAGAGTAGCAGATGACAATGAGATATAGAGAAAGCAGAATGAGAATCCTGCACTGAACAAAAAGGTACCAAGTTACATGGCTGAACATGAATAGAATAAGAGTAAATTTAAGTATAAGAGTTAGATAGTAATATGTCTGAGCCATAGGTCAAACAGTTTATAATTAATATAAGCCTTGTGTGATTATTTAAGACTAAATGACTATGAGACTGGCCAGGCATAACAAAGAAACTTCTGACTACAAGAATGTTTGAGATTTATATTTACAAGTGGTTTCAAAGATATTGTCTATATGTACATTACCTCCAAAAGGTAAACTACATCCTTCATCATAAAAAATAAATCCATTATACTGATAACTCAATGATTGTTGCTTTAAAGGAAAACTCAAAAAATATAAGTGAACTCTCAGAAATATAGGAATAGGGTGTCATCTCTACTGGTATCACTGTCAGCATTTATCTTTGTCACCTTCAAGTCTTTAATTTTTTTGTCCATATGTCCATATCACTGTACATGTGTATACATAACAAATGTGAAATACATATTTTATAAAATGGTTTTATACCTATATTCTGTACATGTTTAATATCTATCTACGAATATTTTCTTAAGAGTGAACCACCAAAGGAAGATCTTCACATTTTACTCAGTGAACAATGAAGAGCTTTCTAAGAGACCCAAGCATTGCAAACATGGTACTGGCAGTTCTTGCTTTCTCCCTTGCTAAATCATTAGATTACATCCTTAAAGCTACCACTAAGATTCTTTTATTTGGCCACTTCCTTATATCTGACTCAAACTCCAGAGCCCAGCCATCAAAACATGAAGGTCTAGTATAAAAATACCTTATCTGGATACATTTTCAATGAGGACTTACTAACTCATCCTAGTACTGACTTGCCTTTTCCTCCTTAAAAGAAAAATCACATCTGCAGTGCCATTCACAAATACTCATCTCCTCCAGTGTAAATAAAACTCCTTTGTGCTAAGAAAAAAAAAAAAAGAAAAGAAAAGAATGTGGTAAATACTCATGAATGCAGCGGCACAGGAGACCACTTCCTAAATATAATACCAGTAGCAAAGACACTGAGAATAACAGTTAATAATTGGAACCTCCTGAAACTGAAGAGCTTCTGTAAGCAAAGAGCAAGATGAGTAAGAGAAAAACAACAGCCTACAGAATTGAAAAAGGTGTTCATGAACCCTACATCTGACAGAGGACTGATCTCTAAAATATATAGAGAACTCAACAAACTAGAGGCCAGAATCCAGATAATCCAATTTAAAAATGGTGTCCATTACTAAATAAAGAATTCTCAACAGAAGAATCTCAAATGGCCCAAAAGATTCCTAAAGAATTGCTCAAAATTCTGAGCCATCATGAAAATTTAAACCAAAATTACTCTGAGATACCATTTTATACACTGATAACAGCCAATGCTGGAGGAGAAGTGGAGTAAGGAGAACGGTATTCCATTAATGATGGAAATGTAAACATTTTGGAAATCAATATAGCAGTTTCTCAGAAAACTTGAAATTATTCTAATCAATGATCATACTCTTGGGCATACACCCAAGGGATGTACATTCTTAACACAAGGACATTTGTTCAACGACTTTTGTAGCAACATTATTCAAAATAGCCAGAACCTGGAAACAATCTAGATGCCCCTAAACTAAAGAATAGATCTCAAAATTGTTGTACAGTTTTGAAAAAAAAATGACATACTAAAATTTGCAAGAAAATGGATGGAAATAATAACTATCATCCTGAGTGAAGTGGAACAGTCGCAGGAAGATAAACATAATATGTACTCACTTATAAGTGAATTTTAATAGTAAAACAAAGTATAACCAAGCCACAATTCACAACACCAGAGCAGCTTGGTAACATTGAGGAACCTAAGAAAGACATCCATGAATCCTCCTGAGGAAGAACTTGATAAGCTCTCTCAAGTGAATTGGGACCATGGTGGGAAAAGAAAAGGGAAGGTGGCCAAAGAACTTGAGGGAATGGGATGGTTGAGCTGAGGGAGTGGCAGAGAGAGATAACAGTGAAATAGGATACATTATAGAAAGAGTCATTTAGGGGTTGGAGAAAAACCTGCGTGTTAGGGAAATAAGAAAGAACTCACAAAGATGTCCCCATCCAATACCCCAGTCACTAGTGGAGAGAATGCCTAAACTAGTCCTCCCTTATAATCAAATTGATTGCCTTTCTAATTGTCATTATAGAATCTTCATCTAGCAACTGTTAAAAACAGATGCAGTGTCCATAACTAAACAGTGAAGTGAGGTCCCAGTTTAGCTGAGGACATGGAGAAGAGCTAATATAAGAAAAGGGGTTGAGATCATGATAAGGAAAGCCATACAGATAGCTGTTCTACACTATTTGGAGCTCACTAACTCTGAATTGACAGCTGAGCAACCTATATTGGCCTGAACTAAGCCCTCTGAATGTGGATGATAGTCACATGGTATAGGCAGTTTGTGCGTTTTCTGGCAATTTATTCCTGGAATATGAAATGGCTTGTTGGACCTGTTTTTCCTACATAGGAATAGCTTTCTCAGCTTATTACTGGGGTGAGGGGCTTGGTCCTACTTCAACTCTTATGCCAGACTGCAATGACACACTCTGGGAGTCCTTACTTTCTCTGAGGAAAAGATGGGGGGGTAGATGGTAGTGAGGGCAGACTGTGAAGAAGAGAGGGAGAGGAAACAGTGGTGGGTATGTTTAAACACTTTTTAAATAAAAATTTAAAAACACTGTCATAATTAGAAAATTTTTTATAACATTCATGTTGAATATTTATTTGACAACTTTTTAAAGAACTGATTATGTACTAAGGTTATGCTATCTGGATATAAAACCATGACAAATTTTATTAAAATTAGAATATGGAATATAATTATATAAGTATGCTATTGTGTACCAGATATTTAGCTGGACAGGAAAAGAAGGCAATGGGATAGTGCATATTTAAAAAAAATAGTAGATAATGGATAAACATTCAAGAAATAGAAAAAGCATTGCATCCACTTATGCTTGACTTAAACATATTAAAATGGTCCCTTCTCCCCCCTTTTCATTTTTATTGTTCAGAGTCCTGCTTATCTTATGGATGCTTATTCATCTATTTCACATATACATTCAGTAGTACTTATATTAGTTATTTAAGTATTTTATCAAGTAGTTTAAATACAACATGGATGTATTAAATAGTATTCTTAGATTGTTCTCCAAGTATGTTTTAAGTAGGGAGTTGTACACAGGAGACATACAGAAAAGAGGTGAATTATAAAACTAAAAGTAGTTATTTTGTTCTTATCCTTAAGGATGATATTTTAAAAATATCCCTATTGCTATCACCATTTGTTTTTGAGTATTCATGGAAAATACCCAGTACCTGTCTAGAGTAATACAAACAACATTATAAACTAAATTCTAAACGAAATTTCAGGACAAAAGAAAATTTTTAAATGTATTTTATAAAGAGAGGCACAGCTGGTAACACCAGCAATAATCATAATGTAGTTACGTATGATTTCTGAAATTTTAATTTAGTTTCCATGGAAGGAGAATGTTGTTTTATTCTCAAGCACCTAATCTTTAAACCACCTACAATGATCTACAACTTTAAACTGTCCAAATTTCTGTGCTCTGTAGTTAAAATTATTTCCAAGACTAGAACTCAGAAGTAATTTACCTAACAATTTATTTAGTTTTAACCAACAATTTTCCCATTACTTGGCTGGACAGAGACAAGCATGCAATTAGTTTATCCCAGAAAGGCTTTCATTTCTTTTCTTTTTGATATTATAAAATAGTTTCACCCTTTTCTTACAAACCCTCCCTGATACCAATTCTTGTTTTCTTTCAAATTAATGACCTCACTTTTATTTATTGATATAATAATATGACATCAATAAATGTGCATACATATATGTGCATATGTAAATATATATAAATATAAATATATATTTTGAAAAATAACTTGCTCAGTCTGTATCTTACTTGTTTGTATGTTTTCAGAGCTTAGCATGTGATAGTCAATGGCAAATGCTCAGAAACATATTTTAGCAAAGACTTTTCCTTAGGAATAAAATAATAGATACTAAATGACCCTGAAATCATTTCTCTAAGATATTGAAAATACTAGTTATCATTTGTTTTGCAAGCAAGGGGATAAATTAATACATATTAACATATTATATTTAACATTTTTAAGCCCTGTGCTGTGTCATTCTGTCTCTGTGTGTTATCATAGGCAAAAGCAACAAGAAAGAAAAGTCAAAGCTCCAAGCATCCTTCACAAGTACATTATAGAAAATTAAGTTTAGTATGGAATATTTACTTTATTTAACAAGATAGAGATACTTGAAGAATGGAGGATCAAATATGGACATTGTGTTGTCTGAAAAGTTTTTACATTAAGAACTATTTTATTTTAATAATTTATGCATATTTTGACTGCATATATATATTTCTGCATACCATGTACTTGTCTGGTGCTCTCAGTTGCCTGAAGAGGGCATCCTATTCCAGGAACTTGAGTTACATATGTTTCTAAGTTGCTGTATGGATACTGGAAAACTAAATCAGCTTTGGTCCTTTGTAAGATTGGCTGATGTTTAGTCACTAAATCATCTTTTTAGGCTCCTTTACCTCGTGTGTGTGTGTGTGTGTGTGTGTGTGTGTGTGTGTGTGTGTGTGTTTGTGTGTGTGTGTGTGCGAGCATATGGATCCAGCATGACAATGTATTAAAGTTAATTCTTTTCTTCGACCTTGCAGGTCCCAGGGATTGACCACAGATTTGGCAGCACTTGTCTTCATTTGCTAAGCCATGTTGTGTTCCTTGTTGCTCATATTATATTAAAGAGGTCTTCGTCATATTGGTCAGAAAAATAAAAATGATGATAGGGGAATTGCAAATCAGCTCATGTGGAAAGCCGACACTGGCTGGTAATATAAGGCATATGAAAAATTACCTAGCAAGCATCCTATTCTAGAAATTAGTTAACAGGACATATTGACACTCTCCCTGGGGCCCATCCTGCTAATGAACATTACAAACAAATTTTTTCCTATGAGACTTCTAGCATATGGAGTGAAAACTTAATTAAAGCTGAGATGGAATGCTAACTGAGTAAAAGAAAAAACACAAAGAGGGCAAATACAAGGAGAAATCCATGCATTGGGATTGAGGCTAGGGAAGAAAGCAACTGGGATCAGAGCAAATACTCACAAAAAGGGAATCCTAGTCTCTTATTTGCCTTCCCAGTGACAATGATTTCAGTTCCTTCCTACTGGAACAATCTTTCTGAAGGTTCATCAGCTCTTGCTTATGCTGCTATCCTATGGTTCTATAAGCAAATACAGCAGTGAACACAGAGAAGAAGATACATGATCTCAGAGGGTGCATTTTCTACTGGAAAAACCTATACTTTAGTTGTAATTTTGATTGTATTTACATTGAAAAGATTATGTTGCTTGGTACAGCGCAAAACTAATCAATGTGTAATACCTATCTGTATAAAATTTTAAAAATATAAAAGTAAATATTCTTAGCATTTTATAAATAATACATTGTGGAAGCAAAAGTGAAAGTTGTGGACCTAATTATGTGGAGTTTACTACAGACATATAAAAGAAAGATAACGGCAAATTTCACTGTGAATGAAGACAGACAAGCTTGATTCTTTTTAACAGCAAGAGCCAAAAGTATCTAGTGATGGTAGAAGTGAAGAGGCAAAGGCAGATTAATGAGCTAGAGAACAAGGTTAAGTAGTTGCTGGACAGCTAGGCTAGGAGTTGGGTAAATGCTAATTTTGTACGGCTAGATAGCCAAGGATTAGAATGCAGGGGTAAGGGGAGCTAGATAAAGATTAAGCTGCAGCTGGAGAGTAGACCTCCAGCGGGAAACATAAACTTCACCATTGTATGCTCACCTTTGAAGGCTAGCATAGGGAGAACAAAAGAAGAGCAGAGGGTCATCCACATACTTAGCAGTCAAAAACCAAATGAAATCAAGGACATTTGAGACTCTGAGGAAGTCCAGATTTCTGAGCCTCCTCTCAACTATGAAAGGATGTGACAAAAAAAGAAGAATCACAAATTAGGTAACATTTTGGGATAATACAAGAAAGAAATTGAAACTGATCTGACCAAATATTTGGAAGCCACATATATCTTTGTTGATTATGAGAGGAGCAATTATGGTTGATTGAAGAAGATTCTAAGGTTAGAATGTAAGGTGAGAAACAATATAAAAGTTGTATTCTTTTTTAAAATGCTAAATTAACAATGAGTATGTAGAGAGCGTATTTGCTTTGTTTTCTTAAAATCAGAGGCCAGAGCCTGTCTGTAGACTAACATGTACAGTGAAAATTCCAAAGTGCACAGTTTGGAAGAATTGTTTAACATGCCTAAGAGATAAAGAGGAACAGCAGGACATCTGTGAAAGAGTAAAACAAAGTGAAGTAAGCAATGAGGCACATAGGTCTAGGGAGAAGCAAGGCATCTTTCCTAAGTCTAAGAAAAGAGGAAACATGAGGAAAACAGATGTGCAAAGGACAGATATTTCAATAGTCAGAGAAAGTTGAGGATCCTTTCTATTTGTTTTAGGTGTGGGAGTTTGTTGCTTTGTATATTTTGTGTTTGCCTCAGGGGTGGACCTGGAAAGCAGAACAGTGTTGTTTTCATCAGGAAAAGTGTGAGCACAGTCTTGTCCCCTTTTCAAAACAAGCATAAGAATTTACCCAGTAATCACTGTCCATGTTAATCTCACCATTGTTAATGAGCAAGATGCACAGGGCTGGCTTTTAGAATTAAAACAAGGGAAAAAAAACAGAGAACATAATAGCAATAAAAAATCTTTAGTTTGACATGGAGAAGAATTTCTGAATGGTAATGATAAGTAAGACTAGTTTTAATCCCTATACATTAAAGGGGAGGAGACATGCTGGCTAAATTCAAGAAGACATATTTTGGAGATATGGCTTCAGAAAGGTTGATATAAGACTCTCAAGGCCACTTCAAATTGTAGATATCTAGATTATATGTCACAGCTCATATGCATATTACTCGGGAGACAGTAATAGCAGGACTAATAATATTAACTACCAGAATTTGTACCTTAAAGGAATTGTGTAAAGAATATAGGTTTATAAATTATATTTTTTTTTACAAAGGATGATGCTCATGGTGCTAAAAATTAATCAGGTTTGGAATTATTGTGTGGAAACAATTTATTTGCTTCCTACCTGTTATCCAACATTGGCACAGTGATGCTATAATATTTTATGGCTGTTACTACTATTCTTATTATGTGAATAGCAAAATAAGCCTTTTCTTTAAGTTCAAACACATATATTATGAAAATCAAACCCATAACTTTTTTTCCTTGGTGGGGTGCAGATGGCTAATTTTTTTGATTTCATTCAAAGAGATCAGAGCTTATGGAAAGAAAAATTGAACGGCCTGTATTTCCCTCCTCCTTTTAAACTTTGGAATGTTAGTTTCTGATTCCTGAGGCTGAACCAAATTCTTTATAAAAATCCCTTTTATATTTCATGGTTGAATATTCAAGTTACAAAAAAGGTTTTAAAATAATAAAATACAACTCAATACTTATACAAATATTCAACATAATTATAATTCAATAGAAGCAATAAACACTTTATTCTCTAATATAAAATGCAATAATTTTAAGTCTGCTTCTATTTTTTGTGTACATCTTGAAATAGACCCTACCATGCCTTATCAATTTTCTTGAAAACACAACACAATGTATAATTCATATTATACATTTAAACAGTTCCATTTGTATCTGAAGTTTCTTAAACAATTCTGGTTGTAAATTCAAGTCCATTGATTTTTATCTCTCCCTCTGAGAAAACATTTAAAGACCAAAAATGATTCATTTTCTCACAGTGGAACTATTTCCATATTCAGAATGCATTGCCATAGAGAAGTCAATGATCAATATAGCAACCCTTATTAGTAGAATTTCCCAATAAGAAACATTACTCACTTTTAAAGATATGTTAGTTGCAATCATTAAAAAAGGCTTTACCATAAGAGTGTTATATTGCATTTCAAGGTTTGATAGCTTCTTTCTGTAAGAGAAATTTTTAAAAGGTGAGGTCAACTAGTTAAGGGTCTGGCCACAGGGAGTTTAATTATGCTCCAATAAGTAAATGAGCAGCATGAATGGGCAGTTTTGTAAATGGGGAGATCATAAGGGTAGGCATGATTCTGAGAGGTCTGATAACTGAGTTTGATGGGGTGCATGATGTAAAAACATCAAATAATAAATATATATTAATTAATTAATTAAAAAACATAGATTGTATCACTAAATACAGTATACACTTATGGGAGAAAATAATGAATATAAAAAGCAACTTGAATTTGGATAATATGAAAAGTATGTATACTTTTGATTGGCTGTTCATAAAAATATAGCAAGAAGAAAAGAAAATCTAATAGGTTATTATTTCGGAGAACAGTAAAACACATATTGGATAGTTGTGCCAGCCCAATACTACAATCATTTCCATTATCTAGAATTTTCATATATCCATGTAAGTATAAGAATCCTGGCCTTTAGGAACTGTGGTAAGAACAATTAGAATAGCAATTTCATCCATTGTGGCTAGTAACTGAACCACTTTAGAGATCATTATAGAGTTTCAGTGCTATAGGCTCCTTTATCTAAGACTCAAGATTAAAAAAATAAATATTAGGTAGTGTAACAAATAATCTACAATAGACTGTAAAATCTTTTCAGTTGAATCAGGTGATTCATAAACATATGTCATGGTATAGCTTTTATTAAGAGGAATAAAAATATTTTTAATGTTTTAGAAATAAAATTAGCCTTGAATTCTTCTGCAAAACTTTATTACCTGTGTTTGCATAATAAAACCCTCTAAGAAAATTCTAGAGACATCATTTTTCTAATTGACTCCACTCCATATAATTTAACACCATAGTATCCATATATACATATATGTATGTGTGTATTATGTATGTATATTTATGTATGCATGCATCTGTCATGCACTATATATTTTGTATGATTTATACCAAAAAAGCAAGAATTTTTTCCTGCTTAAAACTAATTTTTACCTCCTTGGTTCATGTGGGTGAGAACAGTGGTACATTAATGAGAATTTATGTTCCAAGCCCTTTAGGTTCACCGGATTTTCAGCATGAGAAAAGAGCAGAAAATGAGATCTGGAAAGATGTGAGAAAACCATATGAAAATAGAATATTAGAGAAAAAGTCAAAAAGAAAAATCTGAAAATCCCATAAACAATGCCAAATAAATCCATCTTCTGAGAAGTATGAGTACCACATTACAGTACAAAATGCACACCCTTAAACAGAGATTTTAAAAGTTAATTGACATGCAACAAGTGAAGTTGTATGTAAAGCTACATGTAATAAAACATGAATAGTAAGTGAAGGCAATGCAAATGACTGATGAAGCCCATGCTTTGCAAATAGCAAGAAAGCCCATGCCTAGGTAATCTCATGTCTGTGTAACAAAGCTGTTTGCCTGGAAAACTTTATTCATGCTCTAGCTTCCTTCTCCCTTAGAATTTTATCATTTCTTTATTTTGCTTTAAGTGATAAGACTTTATTTAAGAACTATTTTTCTACTTATTTCTGGTTATGTAAACTTTATTATAAAAAAGACATAAATTATAAACCAAAATTAATCAAACTAAATGACTATACAATTTAAAATTTTTATGTCTTAAATTTATATATTTATTCCTTACTACTTTTAATTATATATTTTTGAGAATAATTCTATAATTATATCATCTTCCTTTTGCATGAATTATAGTTGTATTAAAAGAAACTCAGAGCCAGATATCAGGGAAAGGCTGAAATATTCAAGGGAGAAACACCACAGTCAAATCTCACTCAGCTATCTTCCAGCTTTCTCAGCCTAGCTCCTGGTTGCTTCTAATGCCTGCTGCTTCCTAAGCCTGCCCTAAATACCTTCTTTGCCAAACTGCATTCCATCCAGGTTAAGATTAAAGGTCAGAGCTACTACTCTATTTTGGTATTTAGCCTTGAATTCACAGAAACACAGAAAGTGCTGGGAATAAAGGTGTGTGCCATCACTCTCTGGCTGTTTGGTCTTGTACTCACAGATATCCTCAGGGGTCCCTGTGCTGGGAAAAAGTGTAAGTTATCTCTGCTCTGTTATCCCTGAAACTCTTGAAGATCCAGAATGATTTCCCAAGTGATGGGACTAATGGTATGTGCTACCTCTACCTAGTTTGACTGTGGATTGATCTCTTGATATTTCAGGTTTTATTAAATATGTAACATATCACCACATTTTCCTTCCAATCCCTCTGAAGTGTTCCATTTCAAATTCATGCCATATTTATTTTTACTTTTATATTCGTGTGTGTGTGTGTGTGTGTGTGTGTGTGTGTGTGTGTGTGTGTGTGTGTGTTTCCAAAGGAATCAACACAAACCATTTAGTGTTGTAGAATTTTACTTTAACTAGGCGGAGATGTGTTACAATTGTTTATGCTTCAGTTGATTAGTTATGTAACAAAGTGTTGCAGTTTCACCTTGCCGGCCTAAGGTACCAGATTGGTCTAAAATGAAAAGCATAATGACCAATAACATGGGAGTAGAGGAATAGGCAGGGCTGGTGGACAGTGAGAATAAGCAGGAAGAAGAATCAGGAAGAGAGAACTATGGATAAAGAGAAGGAGATGCTTGGGGCCACCCAGCAGCAGCCACCAGCCATTCAGACATGGAGTAAGCGATACAGAATTTTAAAAATTTAAAAATCCCTGAAGCAAAACATAAAAAGAAACAGATTAATTTATAAGTGCTAGTGGGATAAACATAAGCTAAGGATGAACATTCATAGCTAATATTTATTATTAATCATTATTTGGGATCTGATTATTGGCCAAAAACAAGCCTGCTATAGCTAAGCTTATGAAATGCTACTTGTATGTATATTTTCAGTGCTGATCATTTGCTGTTGTATAATCAGTTGGTGTTCTCTTCCCAGAGGAAGACATGTGCCTCATGCTCTCAGCATTCTTTAATTGCCTGTAGCTTTTTGTGTAATGTTGAGCCCTCTTGAACTATACAAAGAGAGAGAGAAAGAGAGAGCAGGGGTGGGGTAGGAAGAGAGGCAGAAAGGAAGGAAGAGAGGGAGAGAGAGAATATTTATTGCTGTCATCCCTGTTCACGTCAGATTTAGGTATTCATGTTGATGAGATACCATGATGTGGTCTCTCTGAAATTTCTAGGGTACTCAGTTTCATTGCTAATTTCCCATTTTTCTTGCCTTTAAAACTTTTCCACCCTCTTTCCATAATCATTCCTGAGCCTTAAGTATAGAATTGTGTAATAGATATGTGCATTGTGATTGGTTGTGATTTACTGTAATGGTTTTCATCTGTTGCTAAGAGAAGTTTCCTTAATAAGAAGTGTTGACTACTCTTATCTATTGGTATAAAGTCACATGTTTATAATATACAGAAGAATAATGCAGGTTTAGTTATTGGCAGCTTTATGTTGTCCAGGACCAAGACATCACTCTCCTTAGACAGTTGACTAGTTTTACTATACATGGCATTCCTAAGTTCAGTGGCTTATATATCTAATTAGAGAGCTGTTGTGTATGACATTATGTGTACCACTATTATTATTGTATGATTCTTAGTGACAAGCTGCTAGTTTTAAATCATAGGTGTCATAGCCAGATATATATATATATATAATTAGTTGCCTCCTACTTTTGGAAGCATTTATATATTTAATGTAAACATTTGTAACATAAGCTGTGGGGCTTCCCTGACTTTACTACTATTCATTGTTGGATGTCAGTTCTGTGATGGCACTTAGGGTGGTTATTATTTTGATTATGGGGAAGTCCTGTTTAGGCAACATCTTTGCTATTGTTTGCAGACCTAGGCAGGGACATCATGTGAGTTTTTGGAGGTTTCCCTAGCACCTGGTCTTTTTCCAACCTTATATTTGCTTTCTTTATTAAGATCTCCAGATCTTTTTTTTTTCTTTTCTTCCTTGTTGTTTCTCTCACTTAATTATCTCCTCTTCTCGTGATTTGTTCCCACTTCTTCTTGGTTGCAACCGATTATGTTTCCTATTAGCTGAGGAGATTTTTTTTTTAATTGTTGAGGTACAGCTAGGTTGTTTCTATGTTCTGGCTATTACAAATAATGCTGCCATGAAAATAGTTAAGCAAATATTCTTGTGGTGAGAATGTGCATCTTTGGGTATATGCCCAAGAGTGGCATTGTGAGATCATTGGGTAGATTGACTCCCAGTTTTCTGAGAAACTTCCATACTGTTTTCCAACATGTCTGTACAAGTTTACATTCTCACCAGCAGTGGAGCAGTGTATCCCTTATTCCACATCCTTTCCAGCATTGGCTGTCATCAATGTTTTAAATCTTAGCCATTCTATCAGGTGTAAGATAGTACCTAAGAATTATTTGGATTTGCATTTCCCTGATGGCTTAAAATTTTGAACAATTATTTAAGTGTCTTTCCACCATTTGAGATTCTTCTGTTGAGAATTTTCTATTTGGCTTCGTAACCCATTTTTTAAATTGAATTATTTGATTTTTTAACATCTGATTTAGTGTGTTCTTTAATTATTTTAAATATCAGCCCTCTGTCAGATGTAGAGTTGTTGAAGATCTTTTTTTTTTTTTTTTAATTTGGTATGGTGTCATTGCGTTTTATTGACCATATTCTTTTCCTTAAAGAGGCATCTCAGTTTTAGGAGGTTCAATTTATTAATTTTTCTATCAGTGCATATGCTACTGGTATTATATTTAGAAATTAATCTCTTGTGATAATGCATTCAAGGCTATTTCCCACTTTCTCTTCTATTAGCTCCAATATAATTGGGTTTATGTTAAGGTCTTGGATCCAAATGGACTTGAGTTTTGTGTAGGGTGATAGATAAGAATATGTTTTCATTCTTCTACTTGCCACCATCCAGCTATGCCAGCAAAATTTGTTGCAGATGCTTTTCTTTTTTTCATTGTACATTTTTGGATTTTTTTTGTCAAAGATTAGGTATTCATAGGTGTGTGGATTAATTTCAGGGTCTTTAATTTGGTTCCATTCATCCATAAGTCTATTTTCATATAAATATCAAGCTGGTTTTATTTATGTATCTCTATAGTACAGCTTGAAGTCAAGGGTAGTAATGCTTTTTCAGAAGTTCTTTTATTGAACAAGATTATTTTGGAGATCATAGGTTTTTGATTTTTTTCATATGAAGTTTAATAATGTTCTTTTGAGGTCATTGAAAAATTTTGTTATGATTTTGATAAGGATTGCATAAAATGTGTAGATTTCTCTGGTTAGATTGCCATCTTTAGTTAATCTTGTATAGAGCCATATCACTGTAGGTGTTTATCAGCTGTAGAAATGTGCAGGTGGAATTTTGAGGGTCACTTATGTATACTATTATATCATCTGCAAAAAGGGAAAGTTTGACCTCTTCTTTTCCAATTTATATATCCTGGATCTTTTGTTTTCTGATTGCTCTAGCTAGAATTTTGAGTACTACATTAAATAGATATGAGAAGAGAGGATGGCCTTGTCTTATTTCTGATTTTAGTGGATTGCTTTTAGTTTCTCCATTTAGTTTGATGTTGGCTGTTAGCTTGCTGTATATTGCATTTGTTATGATTTGGCATATTCTTTGTATCTCTCACCTTTTTTATAAATTACTAAAAAATAAATTTACTAAAATAATTTTAAAACAAAATAATTTTTAAGCTACTTGACAAAATTTACATTGTCTTTTTTAATTGTTATTATTATTATTATAAACAAAGAAGTCACACTTTCTATCCTTGTATATCCTTATTCAAGGTCCCTTCCCCCTCCTACCACATCAGGTCATTCTCTCTCCTCCACAACTCCTCATCCCCTCCCTGGGCAGGTGGCAGGCATTCCAAGGTCCCACTGTCCCAATATTGCTTAGTTAAGTCTCCACTCCTGGTAGATCTAGTTTTCTACCCCCAATCTCAAGATTGAGTCAGGTGTTTCTCTAGGGGGATTGAGATCCAATGAGTCAATCCAAGGCATTTCTGATTCCAGTCTGTTCAGTGGTTGTGGTTTGAAGCTTGGGCATTCTTTGCATTTTTCTGGTTTGTTTATTTGTTTGTTTGTTTAGAATTCACTAATGAGGAGTATAACCCCTGCTTATCTTTCTGGGTTTGTGATACCTCACTCAGTAGGATATTCTCCAGATCCATCCATTTGCATGCAAATTTTTGTATATCATTTTTTCTTACTGCTGAGTAGTACTCTATTGTGTAGATGTACCACAGTGTGATAATCCATTCTTAAGTTGAGGGACATCTAGGTTGTTTCCAGGTTCTTGGTATTACAGATAATGCTGCTATGAACATAGTTGAGCTAATGCCTTTGGAGCATTACTGTGCATCTTTAGGGTATACACCCAGAAGTGGTATTGCTGGATCCTTGGGGAGATTGATTCTCAATTTTCTGAGAAACTGCCATATTGCATTCCAAAGTGACTGAACAAGCTTACACTCCCACCAACAATGAAGGAGTATACCTCTTGCTCCGCATCCTCTCCAACATAGGCTGTCATCTGTGTCTTTTATCTTATCCAATCTGACAGGTGTCAGGTGGTATCACAAAGTTGTTTTGGTTTCCATTTCTCTGATGACTAAAGATGATGAGCACTTTTTCAGGTGTCTTTCAGCCATTCGTAGTTCTTCTGCTGAGAATTCCCTTTTTAGATCTGAACCCCATTTTTTGATTGGGTTATTCAAGGTTTTGGGCTCTAGATTTCTGAGTTCTTTATATGTCTTAGAGATCAGTCTTCTATCACTTTAGGGTTGGTTAAAATCTTTTCCTATTTTGTAGGCTGTAGTTTTGTCCTATTCACAGTGTCCTTGGCTTTACAGAAGCTTCTCAGCTTCAGGAGATCCCACTTATTGATTGTTGATCTTAGTGTCTGTGCCACAGGTGTTATATTTAGGAAGTGGTCACCTGTGCCAATTCGTAGAAGTGTATTTCACACTTTCTTTACTATCAAGTTTATAGTAGCTGGGTTTATGTTGATGTCTTTGATCCACTTGGATATGAGTTTTGGGCAGGATGACAGGCTTGGATCTATTTGCATTTTTCTACACCATCCAGCTATGCCAACACCATTTGTTAAATATACTATCTTTTTTCCATTGACTATTTTGGGGCTCTTTGTCGAAGATCAAGTGTTTATAGGTTTTTGGATTAATGTCTGGATCTTCAGTTCTGTTCCATTGATCCACAAGTCTGTTTTTATGCCAGTATCAGGCTGTTTTTATTACTGTAGCTCTATAGTATAACTTGAGGTAAGGGATGGTGATGTCTCTTGAGGATCTTTTGTTGAGCAAAATTGTTTTGGCAATCATGGCTTTCCTGTTATTCCAAACAAAATTGAGTATTGTTCTTTAAAGGTCCAAAAAAATATTGTGTTGGGATTTTGATGAGCAGTGCATTGAATCTGTAGATTGCTTTTGGTAGAATTGCCATTTTTACTATGTTGATCCTACCTATCCAGGAACATGGGAGATGTTTCCATTTTCTGATATCCTCTTCAATTTCTTTCTTCAGTGATTTAAAATTTTTGTCTAAAACATTTCTATATGTGTATAAACCCAAAAGTTTCTGTCAGATATAGGAAATCTACTTTAGAATTTTAATCAGCAGAGTTCAAGACACTTTTAAAAAAATGTAGGTCATGACCCTTGCCTTTAATTCCCTTGAAGATTTAAATGTAATAAATTTTTGCTTTCTGATGCAGTACTTGAAAAACCCACATTGCAATGACTTGAGATCCTCATCTCTGAGAATGTATTACCCAAAGTTGCTTTGCATATTGCCAAGAGAAAAATGTAATTAACAGTCCTACCTAGCAATAAGACTACAAATTACAATAATGATCAGCATAGCAAGATTTTCCCATGGATGCAACAGTTATACTGGTATTTTGCTTTCAATCAACATCCAGCTAATAGAATAAAGCCCACTCTATGGGAGGGAATTCATGCCTAGCATTGTGTATCTAGCCAAATACCCATTGCTGGTGAATGAGCATCTGTCTCAGGACTGCTTCAATCCATAAGAAATTTTACTACATTTTAAATATTTGTCCTTATACCCACAAATAACTGTAGGTGGGTCTCATTCTCTTTTTTTTTCCTTCTTTATTTTGTATTTATCAAAAAAACAGTAAAATGAATTTAAAATGCTGAAAAGTTAACAATAACTATAAAGAGGATAAGAATCATAAGCATGGCTTATCAAGAGTGGTAATGCAAATAAGATTGCTACACGTATATTTACTTTGTGTTCAGCTTTCCCTCTGAATTTTATTTTTTTTCCATCCCTGTATATCCCTATTCAAGGTCCCTTCCTCCTCCCACCACATCTCGTCATTTTTCTTTTCTGCAACTCCCCATCCCCTCCCTGAGCAGGGAGCAGACAGTCCTATGGTCCAACTGACCCAATAATGCTTGGATCAGTCTCCATTCCTGGCCAAATCCAGTTTTGTCCTCCCTCCCTCAGGAGTGAGTCTGGTGTTCCTATAGTTGGAGTGGAGTTCGAAGGGTCAGTCCAGGGCGCTTCTGATCCCAAGGGGATCGTTGGTTGTGGTTTGCCACTTGGGCATGTTTAGCTTGTTTTCTTGTTTGTTTAGAGAACACTAGTGAGTGAGTACATCCCCTGCTTATCTCTCTGAGATTG
This sequence comes from Sigmodon hispidus, assembly GCA_004025045.1. Classification (NCBI taxonomy): domain Eukaryota; kingdom Metazoa; phylum Chordata; class Mammalia; order Rodentia; family Cricetidae; genus Sigmodon; species Sigmodon hispidus. The sequence continues at coordinate 51,184 of PVIH01014958.1, forward strand.
TGATACCTCGCTCAGGAGGATATTCTCCAAATCCATCCATTTGCCTGCGAATTTTAGGGTATCATTTTTCTTACTGCTGAGTAGTATTCCATTGTGAAGATGTACCACAGTTTGTTGATCCATTTTCAGTTGAGGGACATCTAGGTTGTTTCCAGGTTCTTGCTATTACAAATAATGCTGCTATGAACATAGTTGAGCTAATACCTTTGGAGTGTGAATGTGCCTCTTTAGGGTATACACCCAGAAGTGGTATTGCTGGGTCCTTGGGGAGATTGATTCTCAATTTTCTGAGAAACCACCATATTGCATTCCAAAGTGGCT
>PVIH01014959.1:0-15658 GCA_004025045.1 Sigmodon hispidus
CTCAGTTCAGGTCTTGTATTTGTAAAATCGCCACTCTCTTCTGGAGTTACCATATTGCCTTTTGTATTATTATGTAATTTCTTGCACTGACGTTTGCCCATGGGTTCAGTGATTCACGATTAGATGGGTCCTGATCAGTTGTGGCACTTTGGTTTGTGTGTCTCTTGTCACCTCTCTGGTCAGGGTTCGAAACCGCCCCCCAGAGACCCCTGCAGTTGGTTTGCTCAGTTCACTCAGATCGGGGTCGCAGTAGGGCTCCTAGTAGATTCCCTGAGCAGCAGGAACTGCGGGTGTGGCCAGGTGCAGAGTTCAGCTGCCCCTGCTCCAGAGTGAGCTGGGATGCCGCAGAGAGCACAGGTCCCGGTGGCGGAACCGGAAGCAGTGTGAGGTCAACTCTCCCTCCCAGGCCAGGATACAGGCGCTGAGGCCCGCAGAGCCCTCCTCACCTCTGGTCAGGGTTCGAATCCGCCCCTCAGAGACCCCTGCAGTTAGTTTGCTCAGTACACTCAGTTCAGGGTCGCAGTAGGGCTCCTAGTAGATTCCCTGAGCAGCAGGGGCTGCGGGTGTGGCCAGGTGCAGAGTTCAGCTGCCCCTGCTCCAGAGTGCGCTGGGACGCCGCAGGATTGTGTTTTCATGGGTGTATCTGGCATCCTTAGGTTGGAGTTTTTCCTCTAATGATTTCTGGAGGGCTGGATTGGTAGATAGGTATTGTTTCAGCCTGACTTTGTCATGGAATATCTTGTTTACTCCATCTATGGTGATTGATAGTTTGGGTGGGTATGGTAGTCTAGGTTGGCAGCTATGCTTTTTTAGTGTCTGTATTACTTCTGACCACGATTTTCTTGCTTTCATAGTTTCCATGGAATAGTCAGGAGTTATTCTGGTGAGTCTGCCTTTATAGGTAAGTTGGCTCTTTTCTTTTGCAGCTCTTAAAATTTATTTGTTCTGTATGTTTTGTGGCTTGATTATTATGTGGTGAGTGGACTTTTTGCATAGTCATATCTATTTAGTGTTCTGTAAGCTTCTTATATCTTTATAGGCATTTCCTTCTTTAAGTTGGGAAAGTTTTCTTCTATGATTTTATTGAATACATTATCTGTGCCTTTGAGCTGGTATTCTTCTCCTTCTTCTGTTCCTATTATTCTCAGGTTAAGTATTTACATGGTGAACCAAATTTCCTGAACATTTTGTGTTATGGCTTTTTTGACTTTAGTATTTTCTTTGACTGATGTATCTATTTCCGCTACTGAGTCTTCCACTCCAGAGATTCTCTCTTTCATCTCTTGGATTCTATTGGTTATGCTTGTATCTATAGTTCCAGCTCTTTTCTTCAGATTTTTCTATTTCCATCTTTGCCTCAATTTGTGCCTTTTTTATTGCTTCTCTTTCAATTTTTAGTTCCTAGGATGTTTCTTTCATCTTTTGGTTTATCTTTTCTTGGTTTTCTTTCAAAGATTTGTTCATCTCTTCCAACTTTTTGTTTGCATTTTCTTCTATTTCTTTAAGAGGATTTTTTATATCTTCTTTGAAGGCTTCAATAATCTTCATAAAGATGTTTTTGGTGTTGTTTCCTTTTGTCTCCTCTTAATTGCTGTGTTCAGGTCTTGTAGTTGTAGAATGACCAGTTTCTTCTGGTATTGCATTGTTCTTTATATTGTTATATGTAGTTTTGCACTGGCATCTGCCCCTGGCTTCAGTGGTTCATGATTAGTCAGCTCCTAGTCAGTTGCTGTAAGAAGGCTTGTGTGTCTCCTGTCTCCTCTAAGCAAGGGTCTGCTTTATTTCTGAGTCTGCTCTGGACAGGGGTCTGAATTTCAAAGCCTCTGTCTTTGTCTGATGACACAGTTCTCCCTGGAGGCGGGACCCGGCCATGCAAAGTCCCTTCCTGTAGGGGTTGCTGGATGAGCCCCTCACAACTAAAGCCTAGCTCTTGTCTGCTAGCTAGTGTCTGAGATCAGACCCTAGGATTTGACCCCAGTCCCGAATAGGAACTCTCCAGATAGGTGTTCCAGGTCCTGGAATCTGCCTGCCTTTCTCTATGCTGTCAGAAACTCTTTTTATCTTCAATTTTAACATTAATTTCTAAATTTTACTCTGTAGATGCCATTCCCTTCCTTTTGTAGGTATATTCTGACTTCATTATCAATTATGAAAGAAATCAATTTTCCTGGGTTCATGTAAGTCCATTGAAATAGATGATATTCATGAGTATAGCCCTTGAGTAAAATTTATGGGTAATCAGGTTAGAAAGAACTTTCTTGAGAGGAGTGAGGAGTGAGAATGTTCAGTTTGTGTCAGTCCAGGGTGAGCATAACCACGGTGGGAATTGGTTTGGAAGAGTATGTTAGAGTGTCTAGTTTATGACAAGAAAGGCAGTACTCACCACTGTACCACCAAGGCAGACACACTTGAGATACTAGTCCTGTCCACATTGGTGTATGTGTGTGTGTGTATGATTTCTTCCTAACTATGTAAAGTGTACAAGAAGCACGTGTACATTTTCCAAGGCTGTAGGAGATAAGAAGCTATTGCATGTTCAGAGAGAACATGTGGGAACTGAGAAATCCAATGTCAGAATTGCAGTTCCAAGAATAATTTGGACATGGATAGGAGAATTTGCTTGAGTACTAAGATTATTACAAAAGTATTCACTTGCAATTGATCATATAAGAATTAATATTGATTTACAGGTTATATAAACACTCGATACAAATTGAACCTTAAGACAATTCTTGGAGGGTGAAACTGTCCCACAAAGTGTGATGATGCCAGACTGCTCCTCAAAAATACAAGAATAAACAGGAAGAAAGGTCAGCATGCAATTGGGTTCTCAATGGGTGCTGGCCACACCCCATTCATGGTCCCGAGACCTCAAAGCTACTCTACTAGGTATCCTTCAATAATGACTTAATCCCACTATATCTCCTTCTTTTGTCTAAGAAAATTATAAAACTTAGCTTAAGAGCATACAGAATAGAAATAGTCATAAGGTAATGTCTAGAAGAGGAAAAGGCAATAACATAAACAAGGTCAAACTCTAACCAACAAAAAACCTGAGGTTTATTTAAGTGTCTAGAATATTGGTATATGGCAATATACAGAAATTACTTAGAGGCTGTTTATCTCAAATAATATGAATCCAATACCTGAATGCTCTTAGTTAAAATATGTGATGGTAGTAACCTTAACTATCTAGTCTTCAAACCCATCAAAGACCTGAGAAGGAAAAATATGTATTACCTGAATAATCTGAAAGCAAAAGAGAGTACCTTCCAAGATTTAGGACAGGACAGAGACAGCTAGCTGCATGGACAGTCAGTCACCCATCTTTAATCTTCTCATCTGAATTGGATTGTTTACTCTCAACTGTCAAGGCAAAAGCAGTTTTTTGCTCAAGAGACCATTGTCCATCAAGGAAGACAAACTGCTTGTGAAATGTCCATGATGCCCAATGCTGTGTCTCTCATGGCTAAATTCTAAATAAAAAAATATGAAATAGCATATTCTCTAAGTCTATAAAGTACTTGAAGACTCCTGTCCATCTGAAATATTCTACTATATATCTGAGAAACCTAAACAACCTGACTATTACATGGAAAACCTAAGTAACTATGATATGATCTGCAATTCTTATCTTCCAAAAGACTGAAGCTTACCTTGTTAAGATTGACAATCTATAAATGGGTGTACAGTTTTTAAGTGATAACTTCCAGTATGACAGTCATATGAACCATAAACAAAGGTAAATGTATAGTAAAAATTACAATAATATCCTAAATATATATTATTATACAAAATATCTAAACAGAGGTATACAAAACATCTTTTTTTCCTTCTTTTTATTATGAATAAATAAATCACATTTTCTATCCCTGTATATCCTTAATCAAAGTCCCTTCCCCCTCCCACCAGATCAGGTCATCCTTTCATCTCCACATTTCCCCTCCCCGCCCTGGCAGGTGATCCCAAGTTCCCAAGGACCCATTATTGCTTATTTCAGCCCCTACTCCTGGCAGATCCACTTTTCTCCCTCCAACGTCAAACTGAGTCAGGTGTTCCTCTAGGGGGAGTGGGATCCAATGGGTCAGTCCAAGGTGTTTCTGATCCCAAGCTGTTTAGTGGTTGTGGTTTGCAGCTTGGACATGTTTTGCTTTTTTTGTTTTGTTTAATACAAAACATCTTAAACAGAAATAGAATATATGTATATATTATGACTAGTATAATTAAACAGAGGTAGAAATTGCATTGTAGAAATTACAATAATATGCCTAATCTGTACTAATGTTCACATTTGAAAAATGTATAATGTGCAAAATATTTTAAACAGAGGTAGAAGCATGTGCAAAATATGGTAATTACAGATTCAATTTTGTATCAATATACAAATTACCTTAGATGTATAAAATAATTTCAGATCTGAATTTGTATGATATAAAAATTATCTCAAGCAGACATATAAAATAATTTCACATTTGTATTCTTTTAAAGGAATTCTTCAGTCTATATTATTGTTCCACCTTCAGTCCAAATATAACTTACAACCTCACTAGCAAAATGACAATTATCCATAACTCTTAGAAGACAAAACTTATTGAGAGTGGGGTGTAGTTTTTTTTCATAGGGTTGCTTTCTGCTGACTTGTGGCTGACAGTATCTCTGTGGGATCCTGTAAAAATTAAGACAGTTGTTAGGCCTTAATAGTCTGACTATAGAAGGAGCAAGTAGGACAATTCTACAGTTTCCTTGGTCTGATGCTAAGTATTGGAAAAGTGCTTTTTAATCCTTTGCTATTAGCATAATTGTTTTTTAATGAAATTCTGAGGCTTCCAGCATGTTTCCTACTAATAATTGATCAACTTCATCATTATCTTTTGCTGGAGGACCTAGAAGGCCCATGTTCATGGGATCTGATATATGATGAATTCTATTTCTAACGATATTCTGTAGTTGTACAAACAATGAGGTTACTTCTGTATCATCAGGACTGAAGTCAGCAGTTTCCATATGTAAAACAACCTTTTCCACATACTGAGAGTCAATATGTTAAGAGGTTCTGTAAAGTCCATTAATATCATAATAATAGCATATAATTCTGACTTCTGAACAGAATTATAAGGGCTTTGAGCCACCTTACTTAAATTTTCTGATATGCAACCTGCTTTTCCTGATTTATTTGCATCAGTGTAAAATGTAGCAGCTTCAAAAATTGGTTTATCCCATACAACATGAAAAAGAATCCAGTTAGTTTCTTTTATAAGTTGAATTCTTTTACATTGGGAATTTTTATTATTAATCTCTCCCAAAAAAAATGCTGAAGGCTTTTTGTTAAGGTTCACTGTCCACCCGTAAGTTAACTTCTTCATTAGTTAACAATATAACAATTCTGTTGGTTCTTTTCTGTCAACTGATAAAGTCTTAATTTTCCTCTAAAAATCAAGTCAGAAATCTTTTCTGCATATATTTTCAATCTTTTACTTGGCCTATATGGCAGAAAATCCATCCTAATATACTATTTTCCCTTTGTGTTATAACTTCTGTAGGAGAATGCTTACAGGGTAAGATCATAATGTGTTCAAGGTCTAGATCCACATAATTCACATGTGTATCATATAATTTCTTTTCCACTAAAGCTAATTCTCTCTCAGCTTCATCAGAAAATTCTCTGGGACTATTTAAGTCCTCATCATCATCTCAAGTTTTGAATAAATTAACTAGTTCATGATATTTTATTTTAATAATGGGCTATATATAAGAAATATCTCCCAGAATTTTTAGGAAATCATTAAGAGTTCTCAATCTATCAATCCTGAGTTGCACATTTTGGGATCTAATTTTTTGAAGATCTATTTTATATCTAAAATAATTAACAGAATCTTCTCTTTATATTTTTTCAGGAGCAATTTTTAATCCCCAATCAGGCAAAATTTTCTTTACTTTTTCAAACATTCTTTCTAACATATCTAATGTATTTGGGTTTTCCAATAAGATATCATCCACATAGTAGTAAATGATAGATTGTGGAACTTATTTTTATATTACTTTTAATGGCTGTTGTACAAAACATTGGCCTAAGGTGGGACTATTTAACATTCTTTGTGGAAGAACTCTCCATTGATATCTCTTTACTGGCTGTGAATTATTACTGGTGGGCACTATAAAGGCAAATTTTTCCTTGTCTTGTTCTTGTAGATATATGGTAAAGAATCTTTTAAGTCAATAACTATAATAAGCCATCCTTTAGGTAACAGTGAAAGCAAGAGAATACCAGATTGTAAAGAACCCATTGGTTGAGTCACCTTATTTATTGCTCTTAGATCTGTCACCATTCTGCATTTTCCAGATATCTTTTTGACAACAAATACAGGAGAATTCCAAGGGTTGGCTGATTCTTCAATATGCTGAGCATGTAACTGCTTCTGTCCCAGATGCTCTAAGGCCTACAGTTTTTCTTTCATTAAGTGTCATTGGTGAAACTAAATAGGCTTTGTCTGTCAACCATTTTAAAGGTAGCACTGTGAGTGTGTTTATAGGGTCAGAAGCTGTTGTGCTATGTTCTTGCACAAACTGAATGGCTGCTGATTTTCTATAATACCTTAAAATATTGTTTTCAGAAACATAATTGAGTCTCTGATTGATATCTGAGCCTGGAGGGATTTTAATCTGGATATTTCATTGTAGAATGTCATGACCCCCTTCATTCACCACTACAGTAGCCATATATGGTTTCAAACTTCTTCTCTATCCTTGTGGTCTTATACATTCAAGTCATTTTACACTTTGTTTCAACTGAGATATGGTTCCAAGAAACTATAGAAATTGAACATCCACCTTCTTTACAGGCCATCTTGGATACCCTGATTGTGGGTTATGATTAAAACATCTGTCCCCATGCCAACTAAGCCTTGGATAAAAATAGTATCTATTCACATTTCCAATTTTGCCCTTTATTCGTTTATGGAAGTCTTCTAGAATATTTGTTTTGTAGTTTTTCTTGGAAATGTTGATTCTTCCTTTAAAGTTGTTCTATTATCCAAAGCTGTATGGTTCTCTACATTAGGCATTGGATTTTCTAATTGTCCTGTGGAAGTTTTTCTTCCATTATGACTAGATATGATTGAATCATCCTTGATTTGAAATTTGTGTTTGGGGGCTCCTATGAAAGGCCCCAAAAAGAGTTTCCCAATAATAAAGTGTTGCCTTGTTTGTCTCTTGTAGATATATACTCATTAGTCCAATGTCAGTCTTTGTCACATCTTTTTCATAATTGAGAAGGTAGGGACCTTCTGCTTGAGTCATTCCAAGGAGGACCATTATTTCAAGAAATGCCTTGCATACAGTTCCTTCTTATATGGCCTGGTTTACCACAATTAAAGCATTTGATACCTTAATTCCTTACCCTAACATTGAAAATGGCTTGACCTACCCAATTCTCCTCATTATAATGGAGAGACTCACCACTGATCACATACTGAATTCATTCCTCTGTGGGTGCAAATGTAATCTATAGCAGCATAAGCATTCTCTTACATTCCAAATTATCATGATCAAAAGCCAAAGAAAGTATTAATTGTTTTTTAACTTCTGGATTTAATATTGGTTAATCTCTGCAGAAAGTCAGTATGACATTCTTTTAAGCCTTGCCTGACTTTTGGATATGGCTCAATTTTCTGTCCTGGATCAGAAATCCTTCCCCAAGCATTTAAAGTGGTAGTACAGCATAACAGCAATGTATGTTCATCATAATTAGTCTAAACATTCACATCAGCAAATGAGCCTTCACCATAAATTTGGTCTTGAAAGATGTCAAAACCTCTAACCTTTCCTTGATATCCTATGGACCTAGCCTCGTTCCTCAGACACTTTCTCCATTGTCAATGTTGGCTATAGTTCAATACAACAGCCGTAAATTGCATCCAATCACTAGGAGTTATTCTATTTTTTATTGACCATGCATTTAATATGTGTTTTATATATGTAGATGGATTACATGGAGTAATATGGCTTCCTTGATGTCCTTTATATCTCTCAAATGGAGAGGCTCATATTTGTACTCCATTAATTCTGGAAATTTGCTATATGTGTTCTTTTCCTGGATAAATTATAGAAGTTAAAGAGGAAATACCTTTCATGTTCACTACTTTAGGCATATCATTCTCATCACCATAAGATCTCAGCAATGGTTGTCATGAACTATTCTGAGTTGATTGTGCCTCAGTTATTACAATACACTCCTCCCACTATCAAAATTTAGAAACCACCAGTTTTTCTAGGGTCTGTATATCTTGAAAAGCCAATCTTTCTAATGATTCCATGGAATTAATAAGTTTTCTATTTTCATCATTAACATAAAGTCTATATTTCTCTTGTATGGTCTTAATATTCATGTCTAAGGAGAAAGATCTACCTTAATGTTTGTTGTAACCAATTTTCAGAAAATTAACTTTGCCTGCCAATGTATTATTTGTAGATTTTATATTACATACTTCAGAGAGCAATTGTTTATTTTTAAACTTCAAGTCTTCCACCATACCAAATAAAGTCTAATATTTAATATCAGGCCATTTTTTAGATATAAAATATAGAATCAAGTTGAGAATTAAAAGGACTGACAGTATGAAGCCCTCAAAAATATAATCATACAAAAGGTTATTGATTATAACAGTAAAAAATTTCTAAATTCTTTGGGAATTTATATTGTTTGCCATTGTTGAAGAAATTATATATTTATATACAATTACTTAAGACTAGATGTAATGGCAATGTTTGGCCAGCAGATGTCACAGTTGTCACTCCAGGAGTGGAGACTGAACTAAGCATTATTGGATCAGTGGGACCATGGGACTGTCTGCTGCCTGCCCAGGGAGGAGATGGGGAGTTGTGGAGAAGAAAAAATGACCTGAATATTTGCATTATCACTCTTGATAAGTCATGCTTATGATCTTTATTTTCTTTATAGTTATTGTTAACTTAGCATTTTAAATTCAATTTACTGTTTTTCTTGATAAATACAAAATAAATAAAGAAAAAAAGAAAATAACCTTATGAAAGGCAATTTCTTACAAAATCAGAACAATTTAGTACAAATGTATATTAAAGGACATGCTGATATCAGCCATTTTTCCAGGCTGACAGACTCTTGCTTAGTTACAGGAAAGCTGCAGAGGAAATACATTCACCAGCCTGCAAGCCACTGAGGAAAGAAGGAAACACAGGTGGAAGAAGCAGGCCAAACCAGTTCCAAACTTGTTCCACTGGATAGAAACTATCCTCTTTGAAAAACAGTTGAAGATTGAATTCTAATCTATCTCGGAACCGATAAGTACCAAGACCTAAGCCACATGAGTGGTCTCTGGTGTGGGCAAAGCAAGGCCTCAGGTAGCCTAGAGCCAAAGCCGTAGGTACAGGCCTGCACAGTTTCTGGCCTGACCTAGCCTTAAGGTCTGGAAATCCCCACATGGGGGTCAGATATTGCAGAATTATTCTCTTGCAATTGATTGTATAAAGGATTAATATTGATTAAGGGGTTATATAAACACTGATACAAATTGAATTTTAAGACAATTCTTGGAGAGTGGAACTATCCCATACCACATGATGTCTCTAGACCCCTCCCCAAGAATGCAGAAACAAACAGTAAAAACATCAGCATACAATGGGGTTCTCAATGGAGGCTGGTCCTGAAACCCCAAAGCTATGCCTTTAGGTTTCTCTCAATAACAGCTGAATTCCACTACATAAGACATATCTTGAATATAATAGAAGAGAAAGAAGTTAAGTTTCTGTGTATGCTGATTAGTTCTGTGGAAATCATCTGAAATATTACCCTTTAAACATTGAATAGTTTGGTCTTTAAAGCTAGCCTCTTGGTATATTGCATCAGGAGGATGATTAGGAGCTGAGCATGGTGATACATGTCTTTAATCCCAGAAATTAGGAAGCAGACACTGGTAGATCTTTGTAAGATAGAAGCTGCTCTGATCAGTAAGGTGACTTCTAGAACAGTCAGGAATACACATTGAGATCCTGTCTTAAAACAACAACAAAGATTATTAGGGAAGAATAGTGTATAGAGTGCATGTAGTTTATGGTCTTTAATTATGTTTCAAATGAAACTTCATTATTTATTAGGAATGGCCAAATACAAAAACAACTTTTTTGAGACAGTAGTTCTTATATAAATTCTTTAAATCATAATAAATAGCTTGGTGTTATTACTTTATTCTAAGCACATCTTTGTATTGCCTTAGCAAAAAGGACAACATGGTAATGTTACCAATAAATGCAAGACTAATGGCAAAGTCTACAGGCCCATTAATCTAAGAAGAAAAATTAGGAGAATTTCTTACACTCAGGCATAACATATGGTGGTGCATTGGCTGGGGGAATTTTTATGCTTTCAGGGACTCTGACTGGTGGTAAATGACTATGAGTAGGAAGGGGACTGTGAGACAAGTGGCAGGGCCACTGAGGTAAATGCAGATGAGTGGTGAGAGCCACTTTGGCAGGGCTGAGCTCAGCAGGCTGAAGATGAGGGGCTGCCTATGGATGCTGGGTATGGCAGCAATGACAGTGAGTAGGCTGGTTGTGGTGGCACATGCCATAGGATTTGTGGAAAGCATCCAACATGGGTTGCCAGGAAGACTTGGGGCAGAATGCTAGGAATGAGCCATTTGGAGCAGGCAATCAGGGCTGTTGGCAGAGTGAAGTTGCATAGAATCAGGAGGAAATCATTAGGATTCCCACCGTGTGTCTGTAACAGTGGGAAATTTCCCATACCAATTGAGGTCCAAGACCTCAAGAATCTATAGTTAGAAGGATGCAAAGAGCAGCTGGTATCTGTGAGGACTGTGGTCCTCAAATAGGATAGATGATTTTTCTTCTGGATTTAGTCTGTCCTCTTTGGTGTCTGTGTTTCTCTGTATTTGTGTTCTGGACTGTGAAAGCCAGAGGGTAGGCAGTATCTTCACCACTGTACTTAGTCTTAAACCATTATCAAGAGGTTAATGCACATGCTAATAAGTTTTCTTTTACAATTGCAAAGTCTAAATTTGTCACCCGTTGCAGAGCAGAATGGTCAGCACTATGTGTGGGCTGGCCTTCAGGAGGAATCTTCAATTTGGCTCTCATAGGACAGTGAAGAAAGTGTTGACATGCTGATCAAGTACCCTACCTAGTAATATGGAGAGATTTAGTAGAGAATCCACCTCCTTGTGTTAAATCATTCTTGCCCCGACAGATCAAGATTCTGGCAGCTACAAAGAAAGACTCACCCTCAAAGATCTCATTGGCTTCTAGGCCTGATGCCCTTCAAGGAGGCAGCACAGAGGATGAGGTCTCTTGCCCACCTCCTTACACTTACACTTACATTGGGGAATCCTTGTGCAGCCATCCCCATGTGGGATGGTGATGGTTGTACATCACTTTTACAGGTACTCTTCATGGTGGAGGAGAGAGAATGGATGTAGATCAAGACTCAAATGCTGGTTTAGGGCAGTACCCTAGAATAGTCCATAGCCAATCAGGCAATCACAGATGAAGCCTCTCCCCTAATCTGCCCAGTGAGGGATTGTAAAATGGTTGAAGGTAAGGTGAGCCCCTGTAGTCTGTTGCTAGTCTCTTTTGGGGGTCCCCAGTGCAGCCACAAGATGGGCCTGCAAATTTGAGTAGGGTCTGTAGCATAGGGCAGAGAATGGATAAGGATGCAGCATCAGTGAAGGTGACTCAGGAAGAATATGAAAGGGGGAGTACAGAAATACAGAAAATCAAAGGAAAACAACTTGGGAATCAGCACATGTCTAACATGATGCTGGCCAGTACACAGAGCCCAGAGATTAGTCTGTATGTTAACAACCTGCTGAATGCAGCCACAGATTGAGAAACTTGCCTGGTGGGGAATGAGCAGCTATTGCAGACTTTGGCCCAAAACTGCATGAAACAGGTAACAAAGCTGGAATGCATACTGAAGGAAGGGCAGCAGTGACTCTCAGACACAAGGAAAGAGACAGTACTCCAGATCCCCACACCTACTACAGCCAGGCAAGTGAGAGAGTTCCTGGGCTCAGCAGGGTTCTGTCATCTGTGGATCCCAGAATTTGCAGAATTAGCCAAACCTTTATATGAGGTCACCAAAGTAGGGCAGGACTTCATCTGGACTGAGGACCACCAGCTAGCCTTTAACAGAGTCTACTTTCATCCTCAGCACTGGGTCTGCCAGATGTGACTGAGCCATTTTACTTATACATAGATGAGAGCAAGGGGATAGCCAAAGGAGTCCTAACCCAAACACTGGCAGCTGGATGGCCATCTTGTCTCCGCATAATAGTGGCTGTGGCACAGCTGGTCAAGGATGCTGACAAGTTGACCTTGGAACAGACTCTCATCATAACCAACCCCCATGCACTTGAAGGAGTTCTTAAGCAGGCCCCTGACTGGCAGCTGAGCAATGCTAGAACTACTCAGTACCAGATAATGTTGTTTAACACTGCCAAAATAACCTTCCAGATGCCCTCAGCTCTGAATCCAGCTACTCTACTATCTGCACAACTGCTCCAAGATCCTGGCCCAGGCACACACCATTAGCCCAGGCTTACAAGACATCCTATTGTCCACTGCAGAAGCTACTTGGTATACAGATTGCAGCAGCTTTGTGAAAGATGGCCTGTGGTACATGGGAGCTGCAGTTACTACTACAGAAAAGGTAGTATGGGCAGATCCGATGCCACCTGGGACATCTGCCCAATGGGTACAGTTGATAGCCCTCCCTAAAGCTGCATGGTTACCCAATAAGATGACCATTATCCATTGCCCAGAGCACCAGAAAGGGGATGGATCTGTTCTCAGGGACAACAGACTGGCAGGTGAAACCACCTGACAGGTGGCACTCTAGACTGATGTAGTTTTTGCATGTGTGCTAGTGGACAATACAACGTGGGTATGCTAAGAAAGATCTTCCCTGGATCAAAACCCTCCCCATGACCCAGTGCACAGATGGATAGTGGAGAGCTGCAGACAGTAAAATCATCTTGCCTGAGCATCTGGGAAAGAGACTGCTTACCAGGATCTGCTGATCCCCTCATGTGGGAACACAGAATGCAGGACTTTATTGTAAACATTGTCACCAACTGCAAAGCTTGTCAGCTTACCAGTGCTGTTGTTAACCCTGGAAACACTGAGTATTGACTCAGGGGGAAGATGTCTGAATCCTACTGGGAAGTGGGTTTTATTGAGATAAAACCTGGCAAGTATGGTTAAAGGTATCTGCTAGTTTTGTTAGATACTTTTTCAGGATGGACAGAAGCCTTTCTCACCAAACATGAAACAGTGCAGGTGATGGTAAAGAAGTTATTTGAAGACAACTTGTACAGGTATAGATTTCCAACCATAATAGAGTTAGACAATGAATTGTTTTTTTGTGTCCTAGGTAGGTCAGAATTTAGCCACCTTTCTGGGGAGTAATTGAAAATTATATTGTGTGTTCAGGACAAGTAGACAAGATAAGCTATACTCTAAAGTGAGGCCTAATTAAATTGACTTTTGAAGCTGGCACAGACTGGGTGGCTCCCTTTGTCTTATACAGGACCAGGAATACCCCTTATCAGATGAAGCTAACCCCATTTGAATATATGTTTGGCATCCCTTGCCCCACCATCCCTAACCTCCAGGTGGATTTGCTGGCAGAAGTAGATGACCAAGATCATCTCAATGCTACACAAGAAGCCCAGTGGACATACAAAGAAGTGTGGTCCAAGCTCAGGGCCCTCTATGAATCTGGCTTTGCCCTGACAGGTTTCAACCAGGGGTGTGTGTCCACCTTAAGAGTTATCACCTAGGGTCCTTGGAACCCGCCAGGCCAGTAGACCCCTATACACTCAAAGAAGATTTCCAGAGTGGAGAATGGGAAGATCCAGACAACTCCCTCAAAGTAGTAGTGTGGCTTCTACTGATGATTTTTACTGCTGGGACTGAGGCCTCGGAAAGTCTATGGACTCCTTGAACTTGGACCTATATGGAATGAGAGACAGGAGAATTCCATGATTGGAACTTTCAGCAACCAGTCAGAGGGGGAAATGTAAGGACCTTGGTCCATTCACATGTTGATACCTGGGGGCAGGGCCCAGGTCTGGGAGTGAACTCTGCAGTGGCCAATGGATTCAAAAGTTGGATTTGCACCAGAGAACTCAGCCAATCTTTGCTATACCTTACCCATTTTCCCAATCTTGAAACGCCAAGGCATGTCACATTTTGCTTACATATGTTTTGCTTTAAAGACCCCCCCACCCAATGGGGCTCAGTGCCCTTAGCCTTTCTGCTGCACTGTAACCAGGCTATTGACCTAGGTTCATGGGAACCTGCATGTAACAATAAAATCCTCACTCTTTATAACATGTCCAGCCTCCCTGGTGTTGATCATGACAATTCTTACACATGGGCATAAAAGCCTCATTTAGAGTTCTGCAGAGATCTTTTAAAGAAAGCTATTTCTTTGGCTTGGTAGAAACCTAACATTCCAACCTATTTAAAACACAAATAAGCCAATTTTGCCAGTCAGTTACCTGGCCAAGGAATCACCCCCCTCAGGAAGGTAAGCCATACCAATGACATGGTAGAAATGGTTTTCTCTTTAATTATATTCTTTTCCTTCCCAGAAATTCTCTTGCCCCTTGCTACTTATGATTGCGAGCATATGGCAGATGGAAGCCTACTTTTCTAAATTATTCACAAAATCTTAACATTTCCTTCTCTTCACTCTCTCTTCTAAGCATGCTTCCTCTAACATTTTGGCCTTACAGTTTCTCTAAAGCTCTTTCCTTGCAATGTGGTTGCATGTCCATTATCCAGCTGAACTCCATGAGGGCCTAACTCAAACAGCATTCATCTGCTCTGCTCCTTTATATAGCCCTCTATGAAATATGCTGCTATTTCAGCTTGTTTTCTCCTGCCCTTTATGTTGCCCTCTAGTGGAAGATGCTGCAATTTAGCACTTGTCTGCTCCATTGTTTTTAAACTAGAAATTGTCCCTGAGCTTCCTTTCAGGTTTGTTTTTTAATGCTTTAACAACACTAAGAATCCCCATGCTACACTGTCAAGTTTCAGTAACTATCCTTCTTTCCTCATAGAGAGAGTCCATTCATAAATAATTGTGTATGTTTAGGAATAATTTTCAATTATAAAATGGTAGTTATCCAGGCATTCTTTTCTTTGTACAGTTACTCTCAACAACAAAATTAAAAGTATACTTATACCCAAGAAGAATTCTTAGGGTAACATAATTTAGCCAAATTCTAGTAGCTTGTCCACACTCCATTGTTACGAAAAACAGAAACTTGATTTTATAACTATATAGAAAAGATAAAAGGTAATACAGTTTGAGGGGGCCATAAGATAATATCTGAATGATTTTGGCTAAGTTTTTGAACATTTTGAAAGATTTTATTTTTCCTGGACAAACCTGCTATACTCAAAAAAGAGCTGAACTGCTGGGTTTTTTTGGTTTTTTTTCAGCAAGATATTATTGTTGTCTACACTAAGCTGATAGGAATCTGATAGAAATCTGTCAGAGTGTCATGTCACATGAAACGTTGAAAGGAAAGTCACTCCAAAATGTCATTTTAGACTCTCTGGCAGTTTCTGTAAAGTGAACCTCAAACCTCTATTCAGA
>PVIH01014959.1:15758-51605 GCA_004025045.1 Sigmodon hispidus
CACACACACACACACACACACACACACACACATACATACAACCTTAGGTCTTTAGCATGTCCTGGTTTCAGTCCTCAGTAATTTAAGGAATTTCAAATGTGCCTGGATAGTCTTTGACTAAAGTCATGAAACAGATGGAAAACCTTCTCAGAGAAACAACTTTATAAATTGTAGAACATAGTCACTGCTCTCTACAGTAATTTCTTCAAGGTCTAGGTATGTTCAACAAACACTAATACATTCTGCTGTTACCCTACATACAGCAAGAAATAACTATTCTAATATTTGCCCTAGATACAATGACTTGACTAGCTTCCTACTATGTAAATCATACAGCAAAGAAAAGGAAGGGAGAAAGAAAGTCATACATAAACTGGACAGACAGAACTCAGGGTACAGAGGTGAGCAAGACAGCCAAAATGACTGGTATCCTATATAAAGTTCCTTCTGAGTCACAGCACAGCCATAGAGAGACATGGGAATGGGGATAGATGGGTGGTACTCCTGAGGAGAAGAATTATTTTTAGGAACATTGTATACATTTTGAAATACATAACTATACTTTAGTGTTTATCTTTACTCAACTTTTGAGGTTTTAATTTACACTTTTATTACATTCTATTTATTGGGAGAGAATGAGTAGGTCAAAGGACAACTTGTGGGAATCTCCTTTCTTATAATACATAGGTCTTTGGAATTGAACTCAGAGAGTCAGGCTTCTGAAATCAGGAACTAAAACTATAGGACTGTGAATACTGGTGAAAAGAAGAGAAAATGAGTATATTCTTATCATATCCATTCTGAACTGCCAAGAAGATCTAAAGATTTCCATCTGACTAGAGGATAATAAAGAATAATTACATTATTGTCTGCCCTAGTCAGCGGGGTCTTCAACATGGACCTGAAACTGGGGGTGAGACAAATGGGGGACAGGAACACAGAAGAATGAGGGCAAGACAAAAGACTTCTGATCAAGCCTCAGACTTTATTTATCAGCCAGCAGTTAAATAGGGACTCAATGTGGGAAGGTTCACACAGACAGATAGGGTGGGGACGTTCCACATTCAAAAGGTATTCTGCTAAAACAGGATGTGTTACATTGGAAGTCTATCTATCAATTGTATAACCAGAAAAGGGACACCTGTTTTCTGGGTGTTACTATGGTGATCTATCTATCAATTGTCTAACCAGAAGGACCACCACAGGGAAAGCCAGGAATGGTGACCTCCACCTTTGATCCCACAACTCCAGAGACAAAATTTCTTCTGTTTCTGTGAGTTCAAGGCTACATGTCTTTAATCCTAATCTGGATGGGATAGGGTGTATAAGGGCTTGTAGAAACCAGGCAGACACAAAAGAGACTGGGAAAAGCCACTGGCAGAAGCAACTGGCAGAAGTGACCAGGAGTGAGGTTGAGGAAGTTACAAGACACCTGGGTGAGAATTGACTATGATGATTCCTCTCTCATATTTCAGCCTACCCCCAATATATGGCTCTGTGTGTCATTCATAATACTACAATTGGCACTCTACTTTTTTCCATGAGTTCCCCCCTACTTATGGGCCAGAACAGCATGTGACTGGAGGAGTAATTATTGGCTGGTTAGGCTGTTGAGCTAGCCTCCAGCTTTAGGCAGACCCAGCCATACATGTTTGCATTTCAGTTTAGTCTGGGTAAGTGTTTTCAGACAGAAGCATCTTTCTCCTGGTGGGCTGTAGATTCTTTCTCTTTCTGAACCCCTCCTTGGGCTGCTATCACACTGGGTAGCTGCCCCACTTCACAACCATTTGAATTGACTCTGACAACTAAATTGATGAGTAAAACAGATTTTTTTTAAAAAAAAGAAGGGAATTTGTTTAAAGCAATGGAGGGTGCTTGGTCTTTCTGTGATCTCTCTCTAGATGATTTGATATTAGAACCAGTAAAGGAAAAGATATATAAAGTAGATGGAATTATCCTTATAATGTTTATTATGAATATTTGTTGTTTGACTTCTGTTTTATCATTAAAGAAGTCAAAGTGATTGCTAAAAAAATAAGTAGTATTTAAAAAGTCTATTAAAAAGGAGCTCAAAGATATTCAAACACAGAGGAGTGTAGAGAACAGACCTCAGCAATATCATCTAAAGCTACAGGAAAACACCTTAAGTTTACCATACAGTCAACACTAATATACCCAGTAACCATTAAAAGATCAAAAGAGAATAGAGATATTAGAGAAGTTCATTGGTCTCTGGTACAAATACTAGCACTTAAAAGGGTTAAAGATGTGATTGTGACATATGGGATGCATTCACCATTTATAAAACAAATGTTGAATTTCTGGTCTTGCTGCAATCAGATCACCCCTAAGGACTGGTTAGATATGGTTACTGCTGTTTTGGAACCAGGGCCATTTTTACAGTGGAAAACATGGTGGAAGGAGGAGGCTAAAATAATAGAACAAAGAAGCAGAGTCAGAGGCATAGAAGTCTCCATAGAACAACTTCTAAGGGAAGGAAAATATTCTGATATTGAAAGGTAATCCCTTTGTAATTCATACATTCTTGATTTATGCTGCATGGCTGCACTAAATGATTGAGATCAGATATAAGTAGGAAAGAAAACTGAATCATTCAAAAAAATAATACAAAGCCCAAAGGAAACTTTTACAGACTTTTTGCAGAGATTATCTGCAGCAGTAAATAGGATAGTACTGGATTCAGAAGCAAGACAAATAATAATTGAATCCCTGGCATTTGAGAACACTAATACACAATGTAAAAAAAAAATAAGACTGTTAAAAGCAAGGTCAGCACCATTAGAGGATTGGATCCATAAAACAATGGAGATTCTTATGAAGGTGATGACAATTGGATAGGAGAGGTCATTTTTAGAGGTATAAGAAAAAGGCAAAATGTTAAATGCTATAATTCTGGACGGCAAGGTCATATACAAAAGAATTGTAATCAAAGTGTTCCTAGAAACAGTGCCTTTGTAAGGAATAATTATAAGAAAACACCACTCAACGTGGAGTATGGAGGAGGTGTGGAAACTGTAGATACTGGACTAATGAATGCCGATCAACAAAGGACAGACAAGGTAACCTTCTGCCTTCAGGAAATGCCCAAAGGGGGCTTTCAAAAGCCCCCATATCCAATTCAGTGCAATCTTACCCTGCTATGGTGGAGATACACCTCCCCAGAACAATTAAAGATATGAATATGTCTCTAGTACAATGAAACAACTTTTTGCTTATTATAATATAGAGCGTATTACAGGAATACCACACAATCCTGCAGGGCAAGCAGTCATAGAGAGATCAAATCAAACTCTAAAGGAGATGCTAAATAAACAGAAAGGAGTAACAAAGACCTCTAGAAAAAGACTACATAGTGCTTTATTAACCTTAAATTTTCTCAGTATTAATGAGAAAGGAACAACAGCTTCTGAAAGGCATTGGACTATAGAAAAAAACAGATGAGCTAAATCAGCCCATCTATTTCAAAGATGTACTGACCTCAGAATGGAAGCCAGGCTATGTGGTACTTTGGGGAAAAGGTTTTGCTTTTGTTTCCACAGATGAAGAAAAGTTATGGGTACCATCAAAAATAATAAAGACTCTATTTGAACCAGAGAATCTTTATGAAAATAAGAATTGATGGCTCATCTACCCATATTACAATTCTTACAAGTTGTAAGAAAAAAAAAAGGGTTGGGGCAGGTATTTGTTTTTGTCTTTACAGAAAACCAGAAATAACCATCTTCAAGAAGTTAAAAGATCTTGGACATCTAGACACATACAACAAAAGGGAGGGTATCCAGAAAAAAAATCAGAAACAAAAGAATATTGCATCTATTGGTACCAATATACTCTATGGGGTAAAATCTTTCTCCTTAACCTCTTTAATTACAAGATAAGTTAAAGTCCCAGTTAAATTATAAATTAAAGCTGGCTTTGGAGTTGAAGTGTCAATCTCTCCTTCTCTAAAGCAAAGCATACTTGTTAAAGGAAAAAGGCAAAATCTCTGTATCATATTAGAAAAGCCACCTGATATGGGACAGAAAAATGACTAAAAAGAAGGGATAATTCTATTATCACTAATATTATTCTGAATAAAAATGTATGCATTTAGCTTTCTGTATATTGTGTTAGGTTTTAGTCTCTTATCATTTTACTGCAGTGACCCATGACAATGTCTAATTGTGAACTGAAAGTATCCAAAAGGAAGATGGAGCCTCACAATGAGGATATCACATGGACTATGACAAAGGCACCAGGCTGACAAACACCAACCAGAAATCAGATTTGGACTACAAACTGCTCAGGACATTTTCAAGTTGGCTAACTGAGATGAACCAGCTTTACAGACTACTCTAGCCAGGACCTGAGACAAGCTGTGCACTTTCCTGTTATGCAGAGACTGGATAACAAATGATACAACTACACATTTTAGGACTTGATAATCAGTAACACTTTTCAGAATCCCCTAAAGATGCCGTCACCCCCCAAACAGCAGGAAGTAAATTTAAGAAAAGACTCCCACATTCCCAAGAGGTGAGGTGGGTGTTTTTGGCCCTTTAATGGGCTATGAATGATTGTCATTGTTTAGGGAAATTGGTTAAAAATTGTTATTGGTTATGGTTAGAAAAAAGCCAAACAAGAGAGATTAGACTTAAAGTTCTTGCTTTTAAAAAAAAAAAGAAAAGAAAGAAAAGGATACAGATACAATAGGATATAAAGGTAAATTATTGAATCTACTTTGAAATAAATAACTAGCTTTAAGTATTTTACATTGGATTTGATTTTTGTATATGGTATACAAATTGTGTATATTGATATAAAATTAAGATTAATTTTGTCACTGTACATATATTCCTGCTCATTCAAGGTATTATATAATTGGTAGTTCAGGAAAGTTATTATTACCAACTAATTAGGACATAAAGAAATGTTAGTAGTTAGACATTACAATCAAACTTATTAGCTATGTTTTCAAGATCAGATATATTTTAGATGGACAGGTCTTCTTCAAGCACTGCAGAGATCCATAGAATATGGCATTTAAGAAATCCCAAAAACAAAGATTATCATTTTTTTGACAATGGGACATCTGTTCCTGGCAGCACCAATCCACTTCAGAGAAGATTATGGACATCAAGGAAACTTTGAGTTAACCTTCTTTGTGTCAAAGTTTAGTCACTGGGCAAGAAAGTACTCTTACCTTGACTACTGACAATAGGATATTCAAAATGAACAAGCAGGAAAAATACACAAAAGAATTGCCAAACTTTGCCAAGACAAGGTAGAAAGGACTTTGGGAATATCCTGCTGCCCAGAGAAATCTGTCAGACATTCTAGGCCTATAAGCTGAAGATGGACATTTCAACAACACAGAAGAACTTTGGGTGACTGTCCAGGCAGCCAGCTGTTTCATTTCTTACATTTTTGGAAGTTGCTATTGCTTAATATTATTTCCTTCTTGGGTCTCTGAGGAATTTGAAGATGAAATAGTTAATAGTTATAGTTATCTAGTGACAGTTTTAAAAAAAAGAAAAGTTAAGGAAAGTTTAATAGATGTTGAAATATACTTTTTAGTTAGTAATATAAGTCAGATACAAAGTAGATTAGGTACATTCCTTTGGACTCACCAAAAGAGGATAAATAATGGAATACTTTCTTCAAATCGGTCAATTGTTAATGAATTGGATATTCCTCATATAACTATTGTTTATATATTATTGTATGCAATTATTGTACCTATTGTATATGTTTTTCCTATGTTAGTTATAATTTTCTTTTTTATTTTTGACACAAAAGGGGATATGTGTATATATATATTACATATTTAAAAAAACCTGAATATTGTAGAGAGAACACACAGTCAAATCCTAGGCAGACAATTCAGGAAATTCTTAAACCTTGAATACAAAGATAAACAGCTAAGTCACTCACACATACCTTTAATCCCAGCACAGGAAAAGCTAGGAATGGTGACCTCCACCCTTGATCCCACAACTCCAGAGACAGAATTTCTTCTGTTTCTATGAGTTCAAGGCTACATGCCTTTAATCCTAATCTGGATGGGATAGAGTATATAAGGGTTTGTAGAAACCAGTCAGACACAGAAGTGACTGGGAGAAGCCACTGGCAGAAGTGACCAAGAGTGAGGTTGAGGAAGTTACAAGACAGCTGAGTGAGACTTGACTGTGGTGCTTCCTC
The DNA here is from genome assembly GCA_004025045.1 of Sigmodon hispidus. Classification (NCBI taxonomy): domain Eukaryota; kingdom Metazoa; phylum Chordata; class Mammalia; order Rodentia; family Cricetidae; genus Sigmodon; species Sigmodon hispidus. Next base: position 21,960 of record PVIH01014959.1, read on the forward strand.
TCTCTGATATTTCAGCCTTCCCCCAATATTTAGCTGAGTCTCATTCATAATATTACACTTTGAGAATAAATATAAAGCCTAAAATTGAATATGTGCACAGCAGCTCTTTTGTCCTTGGCTCATCTCTGAACCTGCTCCTTTCTACACTGAGGTCTGTGTCTGCGTATGTATTCTTCAGAGAGAGCAAGGACCTGAGGGAGACTACAGCTTAATCCTGGGAACAAATTGGCTACTTTTCTCTGCATTCATGTCATTCTTCACCTCTAGAGCATAAGTAATACCAACTGCATTATGCAGACTGACCTTATCTGAGGAAGTTACTTAGAAGAAAATAGCAAGACTATTTAGAAACCACATTTAATAAAGAACTGCCACCTGTAGTTAAAATAACACAAAGTAGTAATTCCCAACTGAGCTTCAGGATATGTTGTTTTCTGTGTAGTAATACCATTTGTTCTTAGGACCAGTACTTCTTGAAGTCATACTACAGTGAATTCACTATTAGTCTCTGCCCTGAGATTCACTCAGGTATATTTGGAATCTGGGTGGTGGGAGTCAGACCCAATAGCCCATGCATTCTATATCCTTGTAGAAAGAAGACTCCACAGAAACAGCCATATTTTCCCTTCTTTGCCTGAGACACTACTGTGCTTCCTTGATCTGTGGCTGAGGTGGCTGAAGAATGCTATGTGAGAAGAGAGAAGCAGCACATGGCACCAATGATCCTTAGGTACCCATGGCATCTTTAACATTATTCTCTTATATTCCTTGTTGGGAGTGTTGATCACTGAATGTTTTTAAATTCATGACTTTATTGTGATAAATAGAAAATATTCTTCTCAAAGGGTCACTTGGTCACACCTTTGGTGTCCTTTCCTGAAAATGTTTTTTCATCTTTTATAACAAGACCTAGATGAAAACCCAAACCTTTAAGTTCTGATTATCTCATAATTGATTATAAACTGCATCTTTAATGTGTTTTTATCTTTTATATTTTACAATAAACACAGAACAGGAGTCATATTTCATTCCAACACTTTACTTAGATATTTATTTTGTCAAACATCCTATTTTATTACTCAGAATTTCAAATACTCACAAAATACTTGGACATGGATACTGTTCAGTCCAGTTATTTTTACTTATAAGAATAAACTTTCCTTCTGCTTCCAATACCACAATTCTCAATAGTATCTGTGACCTCATCAGTATGACCTTGCTTTCTATGCTGTTTATTGCTCTCCATTCTCTGTGCCCTTCCCAGAATAACTTTCTGGCATTGGTGCTCCATTCAGGGTATTGTAAACATATATGCCAAGGCACCTCAGAAACACAAAGAAAACTGAAAGAACATAAGAAGAAAAGCACTCCTTATCCTGAATCTTAAAGGATGATTGAAGTTTTTAGCATTTTTATGCCAAATAAACATCCCTCAGATGTTTATTTGGCAAAAAACATTTGTCTTGAGGGAGCCAGTCTGTTATTTTGGATACTTACCTATATACACAAGAGTACCCGTGATTCCCAAGGAATTCATGCACCATCACCTTTCAGCCCCTTACTAACATGTGCCTGTTAGAATTCTCTAATCAAGGATAATTCTGTTTTCCACTACTTCTTATTTGTAGGCACCACATTTGTGATTATCATGAATTATAGTTTGTTTTGGAGTATACCATGAATGTTGACTTTGACAGCTCTGAAGAACTCAGTCCCTCCAACATTTACCCAGGACTATTCTAGAGTGAAAAACCATTCCTTTCACTTGTTCAAATTTTTAACTCCTTCAACCTTGATATCTTGGAATAACAGTAAACTTTGTACTTGAGGATACACACAAACACATACACATAGACACACATACACATACACACACATATATTCATCTTGTTCTAGAATTAATAATTCTATAGACCACTCAAATATCCTTTTATAATAGATTTACATGTAACTTTTTAAAAATTATTTGAGCCAAAGAAACTATGATAAAGGGAGAAAATCTCGGGTTCTTTCATAAAAGTCTCAGGTAAAGGGTTCTTATTTTGTTTATATTTTTGTAGTCAGGGAACATACAAGTGCAATTAAACTGCATAAGACTGAATTCAATAGCGTATCTTTAGGCTTCTGGAAAAGCTGTTACTTTAGGAAAAGTATTTCTCTAGGGAACACTTCAATGCATTTTGCTACTAATTTTGTTTATTTTCAGCTTTGGCTTATTTGGGGGGCATTTATTTACTTTATTTCTTTGAGTTTTACCCTCTGCTTTCTCTGTTGGTTTCTACAGTAGTAATGACTGAGTAGCAGGTGTGAGAAGAATAAAAATCCTTACTGGGAGACATCTTTGAGTTCTGAATTCAGAGCACTGGTATTCAGAGATACCAGAGTCAGAGTACAGAAAGTGTGGTATCTCAAACAAAATCTTAAACTTTTTTTCTCTTTTTCTAAAACTGTCATAACTCCAACATAAAGCTTAAGTTCTTCTAAAATTAGATTTAAGATCTCTACATAGTCTTATTATTCTTTCATAAGATTAAAAAAAAATTTAAACACTACAGAAGGTATCATTTTTTTATGGTAAATAATTTTAGTAACAAGAAAGCTCACCCATGTATTTATCCATTGGGTTCACTACAGATTAGGTTTTTTGGGCTCTACTAATATCCCTAGGAAAACATCAGGTAAAACTCCGTGTTTCACATTCATTTTCTAAGGACTTTATTTGTTGTGGTTGAATATTTTTAGTCAATTCTTGAAATATTGCCAGAGGTTGTCACTGTCATAGAATCAGTATATAATCAACTGATCAAAATAGTAGATAATCTTTAGAAAAGATTCTACAGTTTTTTAATCAATCATGCTAGTTTATCTCCCCCTTATATTTTATTATTAACATTCAAAATGAGGTCTTTGAAAACAATTTTTATCTTAGAGTCTTAATAATAAATAAGAGTGGGAAAACTTTTCAGGCTTCCCAAGCTCTTGCTATAAGAATGCACTGCAATCTACAAGCCCCATCCCCAAACTATCTCATCACCTCTGCTAACCTCAGAAGCTCCTAGAAACCCACTGTTCTCCAGCCCCATTTGGATCAAGAGGTGAGTTACACTTCACACAGCCTAGCCAGAGAGCCCAGTCTCCAGAACCTAGGCCTTGGGGCACAATCTGTGGGACTTCAATTCCACACATTGCTGTCCTAATTCCAGGCTAGCAGTGAAGACAGAACTCCCTACTGACTGTTGGGACATCCCCATTTACAGGACCCACCCAGTCCCCAAAACCATCTAAACACCTGGCAATCTCAGCAGTTGCCTGAGACCCAGAGCTCACCAGCCCCTACTAAACCCAGAGTTGCTTCCCAAGACACAGAATCAGCCAATTCCTATTGGGCAAAGAACAGCTCACTGAGACATAGAATACATCAACACCAAGTGAACTAAAAGCTCTGACTAAACCAAGAGAGTCTTTCTGAGGTACAGAAACAGGAAGAGCAGATTGGACAAAGAATATTCAAATCAGAACCACATTTTTTGAATATACAGATGTAAAGCAGTGAGAATTGAGAAATTACCCAGTAGTGCATATTGGTACCAATCGTCCTTTCATACGTGATCTCCATTCAGCTTTAGATGTCTAAGGGTTCAGCATCCTTTTAATGTGTTGAGGATAATTGTATTTATTCTTCTGTAAAGACAAAAATGAGACTCTGCCTTATTAAGTAAATTTTCTTTACAATGTATCCAGTTGTCATATTGGTGGATGAGCCATTACTCCTCCTCAGGAGGGGTCTCCCTTTCAAACCAGATCGTTATTAATTTCCTTGGTACCCAGATTTTTTTCTTTTTTTTTTTCCTGTGGAAACAAAAGCAAAACCCCTACCCCATTGAAGCACATATCCCAGCTTCCATTCTGAAATCAGTACAACCTTGAAATAGATAGGTTGGTTTAACTCAGAAGTTTTTTCCATTACCCAATGTCTCTCTGCAACTGATGTTTCTTTCTCATCAGCATTAATAAAATTGAAGGTCAGTAACACATTATGCAATCTCAGGGTTTTTTCATTTTATCTTTTGGTTTATGAAGCATCTCTTTTAAGGTGCAATGAGATCTCTCCACAACTTCCTGTATTGTATAATTGTGTGGTTTCCCTGTAATGTTTTCATAATATCTAAAAAATCTGTTTCATTTTCTAGGAAACATATGCTGGAGCATTGTCAGTCTTAATTTCAGCAGGAATTCCCATTATGGCCATGGCTTCCATAAGGTGACTGAGTACATCACTAAAAGATATCCCAGAGACTCTGGGCCTATAGGCTAAAGATGATGTTCCAACATTACAAAGGAACTTTTGGTGACTGTCCAGGCAGACAAGCATCATCTGTGTCATTTTCTAGACTTTAAAAGTTGCTTGCACTTTCTATGTAAGTAATATTATATCCTTCTTGGATGTGGTTAAAGGTTTAAGTATAGTTATACTTAGTTATTTTAAAATATATATTAAACATAAAACTTTAGATTTACAAGGATAAAATAGATAATAAAATATTTTCAAGTTTGTTAATTACAAATAGTCTAGATATTGTAACTATAATTTTTGCTTGATAGCTGTTCTGTTATATGCAATTTTGCTATATAAAAATTAAAACCATCCTTTTTGATTTGACAGAAAAGAGAAAGTGCAGTGGAAATGTTCTCTGTATGCTGTAAATAAAGTTAACTGTTTTGGCCTATGGCAAGCACCATAAAAATAGGCAGGAAATCAGAGTAGAGACAGGTAGAAGGAGGGTGGAGTCAGTCAGTCTCCCTCTGACCCCAGAAGAAGAACCATGTAAGGAATCGGGTGAGCCACAGGCTGGGACATCTGGTAGATAAAATACTAAAAAATGGGTTAAATTAAGATGAAAGAACTAGCTAGTAATGTGCTTGAGACACAGGCCAAACAGTATGAAATTAACATAAGCATCTGAATCATTTCTTTGGGAGATAAAAGCCACTGCGGACAAGGTCCAAACTTCTGATCCAAATGGGCTTGGGAATCATTTACAACAGAGTACAGCATTAGCTTTTTCAGAACTCAAGGCAGCTCATTGCATTCCTGAGCAAGTGTCAATGGTATGATGTACATATTTCATCTTTCCAAATTTGGAAAGTGAAACACAATCCTCTGCCAGATTTTATTTCTCTGTGTACCCTTAGGATTACTTCCAGTGGGTAAAGATGATTGGTTATAGAGGGAGCAAGTAATACAATTCTGTAGAATTTCCTTGGCCTAATGTCAAATGATGGAAAAGCTCTTTTTTAATTCCTTGTTATTGACATGATGTTGCTTGTGAAATTCTGAGGCTTCCAGCATGTTTCCTATTAATAACTGGTCAATGTCATCATTACCCTGCACCAAAGGGTCCAGAAGGCCCGTATGAGATCTGATATGTATTATGTACATATGATTAATTCTATTTCTAATGATATCCTATAGCTGTATAAACAATGAGGTTAATTCTGTATCATCTGGACTGAAATCAGTAGTTTCAATATGTAAAACAACTCTTTCCATATACTGAGAGTCTGTTACCACATTAAGAGTTTCTGTAAAATCCAATAATACCATAATAATAGCATATAGTTCTGAATTCTGAACAGACTTATAAGGGTATTGAGTCACTTCACTTAAATTTTCTGATTTGTAACTGGCTTTTTCTGATTTGTTTGCATCAGTAAAAAATGTAGGAGCTACAAAAACAGGTTTATCTCATACCACAGGAGGGAAAACTCAGCTAGTTTCTTTATAAATTTAATTCTTTTGCTTCAGGGGTATTTGTTATTAATCTCTCCCAAGAAATTACTACAGGCTTTTTGCCAAGGTTCACTGTGTGCCCGTAATCGATCAATTTCTTCAATAGTCAAAGGTACAATGATTTCTGCTGATCCTTTCCAGTCAACTGACAAAGTCTAAATTTTCCCTTAAAAATCAAATCAGAAATCTTTTTTGATATATAATTTTAACTTTTTACTTGTCTTATGCACCAAAAATTTCCATTCTAATATATTATTTTCTCTTTGAATTGTGACTCCTACAGGGCAATGCTTAGAAGGTAAAATAACCAAAATGCAATCAAGGTCTGGATCTACAAGATTCACATATGCTTCATGTTATTTCTTTTCCACCAAAGCTTCATCACAAAATTCTCTGGAACTATTTAAGTCTTTATCACCATCTAAGATTTTGAACAAGTTAACTAGTTCACAGTTTTTTATACCAATTACGAGTTGTATATGAGCAATATCTCCTAGCAGTTTTTGGAAATTGTTAAGAGTCCTCAGTCTATCTCTCCTAAGTTGTACCTTCTGGGGTCTAATTTTTTTGTGGGCCTGTTTTATATCCTAAGTAATTGATAGAATCCCCTTTTTGTATTTTTTCAGGGGCAATTTGAAGTCCCCAATTAGGCAATATCTTCTTCACTTCTTCAAACATTCTTTCTAAGATATCTATGTTCAAGTCTGCCAACAGGTTATCATCCATATAATGGTAAATAACAGATTGTGGAAATTGTTTGCATATCCTGCTAGTGACTATTGTACAAAGTATTGGCATAAAGTGGGACTATTTAACATTTCTTGTGGAAGGACTCTCCATTTTTACCTCCTAACCAGGCATGTATTATTAAATGTGGGCATTATTAATGCAATCTTTGTCTTATTCTTGTAAAGGTAAGGTTAAAAAAACAATCCTTCAAATTAGTAACTATAACAGGCCATCCCTTAGGATGCAGGGAAGGCAGGGGGTACCAGATTGTAACAAGCCCATGGGTTGAATCACCTTATTAACTGCTCTTAAGACTGTCACCATTCTCCACTTGCCAGATTTCCTCTTGACCACAAATACAGGAGAATTCCATGGACTGGTTGAGTCTTCAATATGCTGAGCTTGAAACTGCTCCTGTACCAGCTGTTCTAGAGCCTGTAGTTTCTCCTTTCTCAAGGGTCATTGTTGAACCCAAATAGGCTTTTCTGTCAGCCATTTCAAAGATAATGCTGTGAGTGTCTTTACAGGTTCAGCAGCTCATGAACTGTGCTTTTGTGAAACGTAAATAACTGGTATGTTTTGCATAGCATCTCAAAATATTGCTTTAAGGGACACAATTGAGTCTCTGGTTGATATCTGAGCTCAGAGAGATTTCTGATCTGGGTATTCCATTGTTGTAGAAAGTCACAAACTCATAAATTCACTGTTATGTTAGCCATATATGGCTTCAATCTTCCTCTCTGTTCTTATGGTCCCATGCATTCAAGCCATCTTACACACTGTTTTACCTAAGATATTGTCCCAATACCTAAAAACTGAACATTTACTTCCTTTAGGGGCTATCTTGGATACCATGATTGTTGGCTTATGATCAAAATGTCACCTCCCATGTCAACTAAGCCTTAGATATGAATCTATCCTTATTTTCAATTTTGGTCTTTGTTCATTTATGGAAGTCTGCCAAAATATAAGTTTTGTTGATTTACTTGGAACTATCAATTTCTTCCTTAAATATGTTTTATTATCCAATGTTGTATGGATCTCTATTTTAGGCATTGGATTATCTACTAGTTTGGAGGAGGCTGTTCCTCCACTGTGACTAGATTTGGCTGAACATTCCTTGGCTTTGAGATATGATTCCTAGGGACATCCTGGGGGAAGCCCTGAGAGTTATTTCCCAGTGATAAAGGGCTGCTTTGTTTGTCTCTTGTGGATCTACATTTATTTGTCCAATCAATGTATGTGGCCTTTGTCACATCTCCTGCATAACCCAGAAGTTAATGACCTTCTGTTTGAATCATTCATAGAATGGGCAGTATTTCCATAAATATCTTGCATACAATTTCTCTTTACATGGCCTAGTTTACACTTATTGTTTTATTAACAAGTGATGCCTTGATTTCTTACCCTAACATTGGCAATAGTTTGACCTACCCAGTTTTCTTCATTGCAATGGACAGATTCAGCATTGAATGTATACTGAATCCATTCCTCTATGGACACAGATCTGATCTATGCACATTCTCTTACATTTCAGATTACCATGGTCAAAGGCTAAAAAAGGTATTAATTGCTTTCTAACTTCTGGATCCAAAACTGTTCTATGCAAAGCTTGGATTAGCCTCTGCAGAAAGTCAGTATAAGATTCCTTTAAGCCTTGTCTGGAATAAGTGTATGACTCAATTTTCTGTCCTGGGTCTAAAATCTTTTCCCAAGCATTTAATGCAGCAGTACAGCACAGCAACAATGTATGTTCATCATAAATAGTCTGAACCTTCACATCAGCAAATGAGCCTTCACCAAGAATTTGTTCTTGAGAAATGAGAAAGCCCCTCACTTGTGTGTGAATTTCTACGGGCCTAGCCTCTTCCCTAAGCCAATTCTTCCATTGTAAGTATTGGCTATAGTCCAATACATACAGCTGTTAGCAGCATCTAATCATTATGAATTATTTTAATTTTATGTTGACCATGTATTTAGAATCTACTTGACATAAATGGAGTAAATTCCATTTAGTAATATGGCTTACTTGATATACTTTATATCTCTCATACTGATTGACTCATAATTATACTCCACACATTCTGGGGTCTTCACATGTACTTTCTTTGTCTGAACTATAACTAAAAACAATACCAGTGGAGAAAGGGGTAATCCTTTCATGGTGACCACCTTAGGCAGAACTCCTTCCTTACTACAGTCTCATAGGAGGAGGTCCTGAATCATTCTGGGTAGTGTCTCAAAGCTTTTTTCTAGTATTGCCATACTGTCCTCCCATTTCTGAAGCTTGGAGACTACTGTTCTTTCTGGGATCTGATTGCCCTGTGTAGACAATCTTTCTAATGATCTCATAGTATCAAAATTTTTCCTATTATCTTCATTAACACAATTAAAAAGTTTGTCAATCTCATTATCAATGTAAAGTCTGCACTTCTCTTGTTTATTCTTAGAACTCACATCTGAGGAAGATGTCCTATCTGAAAGATTGTCATAGCCAATTTTCAGGAAATTAACTTTGTTTACCACTTTAGCAACTAGTTTGTATGTACCACATCTTAGAAAGTGAATGTGCATACGTATATTTCAAATCTTCCTTTCTTCTAATCATTTCATATTTAAAATAGGTATCAGGCCATTTTATTTGAAATATAAGATATAGACTCAAACCAAGAAATAACAAGACTGAGACTGAAACCCTCAGAAATATAGTCATGCAAGAAATCCTCAATTGTGTCTAAAAAGAAATTCATAAAGTTCTGAGTACCTGGTGTGTCAAACATTTTAGTTAGATATTCAGCTACCTTAATCAGATATAATGACAACATTTGGCCAGCAGTTGTCACGATCGCTTTCAATGTCTTGCTTTCTGGAGTGCAGGGAGTAAGCAGGGCCAGGCCAAGACAGTGTTGCTGAGACAAAGGGATCAAGTCGTTCCACCTTTGACTAGGGGCTAGGTCCTGACTGTGGTGGAGTTTGTGGTGGAGTTCACAGCTGCAGACTAAACTGAATAACTGCTACAAAGGCAATATCTCATAAAATTAGAATAATATAACAAAAAAACACAATATAAGGTTTGGCTGCTCTTCGTGGATAGTATCTCTACCCTTCGTCTATCAATTTCCTGGAAACTGATGTCAGGAAGCAGGGAAGAAGGCACCTTTTTAAATGGCCTGCTGTTTTTTTAGCTGATGATGAAAGCACAGGTGTGCCAACCCAGACCCATAGGGTCCAGGGCCCTTGCTTGTGGCCTGGCTAGCATGAAAAATGGACCCACATGGACAGGCATCAGATATAGTTGGAATTATTCAATTATAATATATCATATAAAGATTAATATTTATTAAAGGTTTATAGAAACACTCACAAATTAGACCTTAAGAGACAATTCTTGGAGAATGAATCATCCCACAATGGATGACTCAGTCCATTCCTGAGGAAAGCAAAAACCAAACAGTCCAGGAGTCCAGGCTCCTGGGTCTCAAACAATTCTGGCCATGCCCCATTGAGGCCCGGATTCTCTGAGGCCACTAACACTTCCTTGAGTAACATCTGAATCCCACTATAGCACTGTTTCTGGGAATGCCTCGTTTACAATCTCTTTTTATGTGACCTTGCCTTCTACAATTGTAACATTTTACATTTTCACTTTTTCTTATACCTCTAGAAAAAAACATCTCCTATCCAGTTATCATCACAGTCATAAGGCTCTAGATTAATTGTCTCATGAATCCAATCCTTCAAGGGTGCTGACCTTGCTTTTAATGGTCTAATTAATTTTTTTAAATTGTGAGTTAGCATTCTTAAAAGCCAGTGATTCAATTATTATTCACCTAGCTTCTGAATCTGATACCATTCTGTTTACTGCTGTAGATAATCTCTGCAAAAAGGCTGTAAAAAATTCTTTTGGTCTTTGAATTACTTTTGTGAAAGATTTGGTTGTCTTTCCTACTTCTTCAATCCAATCTCAAGCATTTGGTGAAATCCAGAGTGTGTTTTTCATATAAGGATTGCCTTTCAGTATCAGCGTAATTCCCTTCCCCAAGAAGATGGTCTTGAAAGACTTCTATGCCTCTGCTTCTGCTTCTTTCTTTCATTGTTTTAGCCTCCTGCTACTATCATGATTTTTAAAACAGCAGTAACCATATCTAACTAGTCCTTAGGGGTGATCTGCTTACATGATGACCCACTGTTTAGCATTTGTTTTGCCAATGGTGAGCGCATATTGTGTGTCAAAATTGCTTCTTTGACTCTTCTTAATTCTCACATTTGTAGTGGAGCCCAACTATCTTCTGTATAATTTTTAGTATCTTGCAATTTGTTAAAGGTTACTGGATACATTAATGTTAGCTATTTGATAACCTTAGGCTGTTTTTATATAATCTTAGATGACGTTGCTGAGACTGATTCTTTATATTCCTTTGTTTGGGTTTGAATATGTTTGTGTTTTCTCTTAACAGGCTTTCTAAAACTTTTCTTGGCATTCTCATTAACTGACTTTTTAAATGGTAAAACAGAAATAATCAAACATATAATATTCATCATAAACATTATGATGATAATCCCATCCACTTTTTTATCTTTTTCTTTACTGGTTCCAATATCAAATCATCTAGAGAAAGATCACAGAAAGACCAAACATGCTCCATTGCCTTAAACAAATTCCCCTACCAAAAAAAAAAAAAAAAAAAGATCTGTTTTCTGTTTTACTCACCAGCGATGGGTCTGAAAAAAACCTGCAACCCACCAGGAGAAAGAGGCCCCTGTCTGAAAAACTTATCCAGATGAAAATGAAATGGAAACACATGTGGCCAGTCTACCTAAGCCTGGAGGCTAACTCGGAACAGAAAGCCTACTTGCCATGTGTTGCTCTGACTGGCAAGAGGCTTTTTTGTTTGCTTTTTTGGGAATTCATTCCCCAAGGTTGGATGCCAAGTATAGCACAAATTCTGGTCATAATAAAGGAAACTCAGAGCCAGATATTGGGAAAAGGCTGGACTATCAAAGAGAGGAAAAAGACCACAGTCAAATCTCACCCAGCTATCTTCCAGCTTCTTAAACTTTGCACCTCATCACTTCTACTGCCTTATCTGTCTTCCTACACCTGCCTTAAATACCTTCTTTGCCCAGTTGTTTTACATCCATGTTAAGATGAAAGGTATGATCTACTACTATTTGATAGTCAGCCTTGAACTTACAGAAACACAGAAAGATTTCTGTCTCTGGAGTTATGGGATTAAAGGCATGGCACCACCACTGCCTGCCTGGAAGCCTGGAACTCCCTTTGTAAACCAACATGGCCTCAACTCAGATCTGCCGGGATTAAAGGTGTAGGTCCCCACTCGTGGCTTTTTTCTCATGCTTGGATTAAAGGTATGAATTACCACCCATCTGATCCTCCTAGATTGGTTGTGGGTGGATCTCTTCTCTGATATTCCAGATTTGTTTTTATTAAATCTATAACATATTACCACGGACCTCAAAAGAACAATACTCAACTTCATATGGAAAAGCAAAAACCCAGGATTGCCTAAACAATCCTGTTTAATAATAGAACTTCAGGAAGCATCACCATTCTTGACTTCAAGCTCTACTATAGTGCTTCATTAATAAGAACACCTTGGTACTGACATAAAAACAGATTTATGAATCAATGAAATCAAATTGATTGAAGACCCTGACATTAATCCACATACATATGAACATCTGATTTTTGACAAAGAGGCCAAAAATACACTATGTAAGAAAGAAGACATCTTCAACAAATGGTGATATGGTAGCATAACTGGATGATGGTATGTAGAAGAATGCAAATCAATATCTATCACCCTGTACAGAACTCAAGTCCAAGTGGATCAAAAACCTCAACTAAACCCAGTTAAACTGAACCTGATAGAAAAAAAAGTGGGAAATAGCCTTAGACATACTGACATAGGAGACCACTTCCTAAATAGAACACCAGTAGCACAGATAGAACAACAATTAATAAATGGGCCCTCCTGAAACTGAGAAGCTTCTGTAAGGCAAAGGACATAGTCAATAAGACAAATCATAGCTTATAGAATAGAATAAGATCTTCACCAGCCTTATATCTGACAGAGGATTGATCTCTCAAATATATAGGGAACTCAAGAAACTAGAGGTAAAAAAAAATAATTCAATTAAAAATAGGGTAGAGAGCTAAATAGGAAATTCTCAATAAAAGAATTTTAAGTGGCTGAAAGACACTTAAACAATTGTTCTACATCCTTACACACCAGAGAAACACAAATTAAAAGAATTCTGAGATATCATCTTACACCTGTCTTAATGGCTAAGATCAAAAACACAGATGGCAGCCTATGCTGGAGGGGATGTAAAGCAAGGGTAACACTCCTCCATTTCTTGTGGGAATATAAACTTTTATAGCCACTTTGGAAATCAGTATGGCAGTTTTTCAGAAACTGAGGATCTACCTACCCAGTGATCCAGTAATAGTATATACCCAAAGGATACACAATCTCACCCAAAGAGTATTAGCTCAACTATGTTTATAGCAGAAATATTCATAATATCTAGAACTTGAAAACAATCTAGATTTCTCTTAACTAAAGAATGTATTAAAAATATTGTAGTATGTTTACACAATGGAGTACTACTCAGCAGAAAAAAGAATACCCTAAAATTTGCAGTCAAACAGATAAATCTGGAGAGTATCACCCTGACTGTAGTAACACAGAATGATAGACATGTTATCTACTCACTTATAAGTGGATTTTAGATAAAACAAAGGATAACCAGGCTACCATCCACAACCCCCAAGCAGCTAAGTAACAAGAGGACCTTAAGAGATATTCATGGATCTCCCTGGGAAGGGAAAATAGAAAAGACCTCTTGACTAAATTGTAGGCCCAGGCCTGAGCAAGGAGAGGTGGGAAAAGATTATGGAAGAATGGGATGGTTGAGTGGGAGGAGCAACAGAGTAGGAGAACAAAGAAATAGATATCCTGATAGAGGGAACCATTGCATGGTAAGAGAAATACCTGGTACTAGGAAAATACTCAAGAACCCACAAAAATCACTCTAGCTAGGACTCCAAGCAATAGTAGAGAGGGTGCCTAAACAAGACTTCCCTATATTCAAATGAATGACCACCCTAATTGTCAGTATAGAACCTTCATGCAGCAACTGGTGGAAGCAGATGCAAAGATCCATAGCTAAGCACTGGGTCAAGTTCCTGGTCCAGCTGAAGAAAGGAAGGAGAGATTATATGAGCAAAGAGATCACGATCATGATGAGGAGATCCACAGAGACAGTTTACCTGAGCTATTGGGAGCTCACTGACACTGAAAAGACAGTTGAGGAACCTTCATGGAACAGAACTAAACTCTCCGAATGTAGATGACAGTCGAATGACATGGGCAATTTATGGAGCCTCTTGCATTAGGATCTTCTTTACCCAGCTATATCCCAACCAGGTTAAGATTAAAGGTGTGAGCTACTCTATTTGGTAGTCAGCCTTGAACTCACAGAAACACAGAAAGATCTCTGTCTCTGGAGTTATGGGATTAAGGGCATAGGTCACCACTCCAGGCTTTCCCCATGCTGGGATTAAAGGTGTGTGCCTTCACTGCCTGGCTGTTTGATTTTGTACTCAGGGGGATCCTGTGCTATATGAGTTATTACTGCTCTGTTATCCTTTGAATTACTCGAGATCTAGAATGATCTCCCAAACTACCTCTGCCTAGTTTGACTGTGGGTTGATCTCCTGATATTCCAGGTTTTATTAAATATGTAACATATCACCACAAATAATTCCTAAAAGGTAGATGTGAAGACTCACTTTTATCACTGACCTATTCTCACAAAACAAGGGAAAATAAGACACAGACATCCTCAGGGTGGCATCTCGCACACAGTGGGAAATCACATTCAGAAAAAATCTTCAGGCCAAATACCTGCTCTTTCTGTATGCTGTTTCTCAGGAAAGAGTGTGGAAGTCAACCAGTCTTCAAGCATTTCTGGAGTATCAACCCAAATAGATGCTGTTCTTTTGGGGTTTAAGTGCTCTAACCATGCATAAATTATCTCATTATAATTAGTCTTCAAAACAACTCCAGGACAGCTTCCTGCTTCATCTATTTTTGTAAGTATAAATACAAAGTCTCTGGAGACCAAACACAATTTGTATAATGTTACAGGTAGAAAAAGCACACAGCTGGTGGCTGTGTTTATATCTCTTAGGCATCTGGAGTATCTTTTCTTCCATATCACTAGTATACCTATGCTAGTTCTTATTAGTTAACTAATTTTTTTTTAAATCAGCACTTTCCTTGCCATCTAACTCTGCAGTAAATAACCTGGGATCTTTCCACCTCCGGTGGGGGGTGGAAAAAAAAACTGAACCTGATAGAGAAAACTCCTAAATATTGTGGAGTTTGTGTTTCAGTGGTTAAGTTAAAAAAAAATTAGAGAGTTCAGGGCTTGAATATAAAGTATAAAAAGGATTTTATGAGATACGGTTTGGGGAACTAGCTCTAATTACTTTTCCATGACTTCAGAGGTACAGAGAAAGCACATAGTCTTAGAAAGGGACTTACTAATTACTCACTGCTCTGACAAAATATTTTACAAAAGCAACTTAAGGACAGAAAGATTTATTTTGACTTTCAGTTCTAGACGATACCATACATCATGGTGGCAGGAGACAGCTGGTCACACTGTGTTCACAGTCAAGAAACAGAGTAATGAATAGGCAGGCACTTTCCCCTTATAACTGAGTCTGGGCTACTATTTCATGAATTAGTACTACCCACATTTAGGGTGGCTTTTTCCACTTCAATTAACCTATGTAGGCAGGCACAGACATTCCTAAGCACTTGTATCCATGGTCAGTCTCAATCCTATTATGTGAACAATTAGAATTAATCAATGCAGAGTTTAATACCTTTTCTCCTAGTCCAGTATATCATGGAAAAGGAACACTTGCTGGGCTCATTGACTCTGCAGCTCGATGTAGGGGACTATAGGCACAGGTGAGAATTTTTTACTATTGAGGGAGGTAGGAAGCTGTGGGATCCATCAGATCAGGATAGACCATGTGATGGTGCCTAATTATTCAGCTAATCAAATTAGAATAATCTAGATCTTAGACAAATCCTGGAGGAGAAAGGCACTGGACATGAGTCTAGACTGGTTGAATACAAAGTCTACCTCCCTAAAAGAATGGAACACAAAATAAAACATTATGTTAAATTAGAAAAAAAAATGTTATTTTTTATATCAACTGTTATTAATTTTCTAAGGCTATCATACCAAATAAGCATAAAATGGGTTTCCTGATTGTTGTTTGTTATTGTTTGTTTGTCAACTGAACACAATCAAGAGTTATCTAAAAGGAAACTCCAGGACCAAAGGGAATTTACAGAAGAGAGGGTATATTTTGGCTTACAGTTTCAGAGGGATAAGTGGCCATGATGGCAGGATGAAGGCATGGCAACTATCAGGAGATTGGTAACAAGAAGAAAAAGCTGAGCATTTACATCATTAACAGCACTGACTGCTCTTCCCAAGGATGTGAGTTCAATTCCCAGCAATCACATGGTGGCTCACAGCCATCTATAATGAAATCTGGTGCCCTCTTCTGGTGTGCAGACATACATTCAGGAAAACATATACATAATAAATAAATAAATCTTTATTTTAGGTAAAAACAACAACAGTAAATACACCAAAAAGTGTACTGAAAGTGAGGAAGTAAGGCTTTAAGTTTCCCAAGCTTGTCCCAATGACATACTTCCTCCAGCAAGGCTGAACCTTCTCATGAACTTTTAAACCTAGGGGGTTCAGAGTTCAAATTCCTGAGATGAAAAGAGTTGTTTCTCATTAGAGAAACCACACACACATTCCAGGCTTCCATTATCAACTAGAGAATAGTTTCTTAGGAACCTTTCAAGTCTGGAACATATATAGTGGCTGTTATGGCACGAAGCCTTCTGGATTCAACAGTTTACTGGGTTGTCAATTTCTCTAGTGAAAGTTAGCCATTGTGGAACTATTCTAACTTTTCATATGCCCAGCCTCAAAGATTGAGCAACTCCTAGGTTCTTGGTCTTAGGTGTAAGACAAATGTTATTGTTATTTTATATGTATGTATTTTAAACACATATATGTTAATTATTTTAATATTTTTAAATACTTAAAATTAAAGTTTTAAATATGTTTTTAAAATTTAAATACATATATTTTTAAAATATATATTTCAATACATATTTCATCTTATGGACTCTCTCCTGTAGAAAACCTCGACTAACACAGTCATGATGTGATAAAACCACAGGTGACTGGATTAAGTAGATATAGAGTAGCTAGGACAGGGGAGAAAGATTTAATTTCCAAGGGAAACTCAGACATGATTCACAGAAGAAAATACTCAAAGGGTAATGTAAGATTAAAGCACAGCTTGATTTCGTTGTCAACAATGCAAACTAGTTTTAAAACTAAAACTGTGCCAGAGGTGAACCAAGGTCAATCAGAGCTCCCACTATCCATCTCAAAATGAAGAGCTACCAATAGGGCTCACAAGAAACTTACTGTAGAAAGTCAAATTGGTTTTCAGAGACAGCAGTTGGAAAAAACACAAGCTTACTTCTTTATATCAAAATGCTCTGCTGTTTAGGATTATGAAAAATCAAAGAACTGTTATACCTGTTTCAAGGGACCCTCCCCAAAGACCACCAGGGATCTTGACTTGATGCAAACACATGAGGGTTTATTGTTAATGTTAGGCTCAAATGAACCCAGTTTGAAACTTTTGTTCTAATGCAGCACAGGGTTACTAGCCCTGGGCCCAGAGGTGAGGTTTTTTTTTTTTTTTTTTAAAAGAAAAGCCCACATAAGTGAGGTGCTACATGTCTTGGCATTTCAAGATTAGGCAAAGGGGTATGATGTACAGAAGCTATTGGCTGAACTTTTTGGGGCAAATCCAAGCCCTGAATCTGCTGGCTGAACTTTAGGTGTGAAACTAACTTTTGAATCTATTGGCTGTCAGGTGCACTCCCAGACCTGGGCCCCACCCTCAGACTCCAAGCCCTTCTTTCCTAAGAGAGAGTGACTGGGAGGGGTGGGAAGGGGAAGAGTGTTTGAACAAGGGGATACATGGATAAAAAATATGACACTATTCATAATAATAAAATAAATAAATAAAAGAAAAAAATACCCAAAGCTTTATAAGGATAGATCCATGCTTCCACAAGAACTAGGTGGGAAGAGGAATCAGTTCATGCTACTGTGGAGGTATAAAAGTTCTACAACTGATAACCTGAAATATATAGATCCATAAAAGCCCAAACACTGATGGCTTAAGTTCCAGTCTAAATTTAGGTCAGAACAAGTCTCATCATTATCAAACATTATCACATAATGGTGTTTAGATTTGTGGCTTCAAGATTTCTCCCCCTTCCAGATCTTGTGTCTTGGAAACAGTCTCCAGTGTCAGTGTATTGAGGAATAGGGCCCAGTGGATGTTGCAGGTCCTGGTGATCTCCCTTCATAAATGGATTAAGGTTTCAATTACAAGGTATTTGGGAATGGGTTCCCACTGCTTTCTTTGCTATATAAGAAACAGCATTCCTTCTAGTGCTCAAGGCACTAGCACAGAAGTAGAGACTGAGCCCTAATAAACACTCAAACCTTCCAGCCATTGTCTGTGGAGTTCCTTGTCTTAAAGTTGTGAGGTTTCTGTTCTTTATAAATTTCTAGTCTTGGTCACTCTTTTTTAGCCTCAGATACTTGGGCATCTTCTGATTAAGACAAGTTGGCATGTAAAATTAAGCATCACATCCTGTAAATCAAAATAGTCACACTAGGGGAAAGGAAAGAGAATCAGAGAGAGGAGGTTACAGTATGCTTTGGAGACTCCCTACCTGGATGTTACACTTACATCTACCTAACTTCAAGGAAGTTTTTACCTCTATAGGCCTCTGGTAAAAGGTGCTTTTTAGACTCCTGTCTGGAAGAGCTATATGGTCCCACCCATCCCGTCAAACAGTCATGAATAGGGGTGCAAGTGTTGATAAAAGAGTCAAGACACAAAAAAAAATAGAAGACAGAAATTGGGGGAGCTCTCAGTCAATAATGTAGTAACTTCAAGTTTCTCAGAGGCTTTTTATGCAGGAGCAAGGAGGCAAAAACCCTCCCCATCTCAAGGACTCCACAGTTCAAGGTTCAGACAAGTGTAAACATTTCCTTAACTTTCAAAACATCCAGTTGTTGGCCAAACACCTTGTTATTCAGTCGTAAAGAACTGAACAAGTTCACACTCTCTGACCTCAAGTCAAGATGGAATCAAACAAATTGATGGAGTCATGGTGGGCTCCCACACAGGGTTGTGGTGATTAAAAAAGATAAAATGGGACAATGACGTTACACCATGCCTGGTGAAAAGAATATACTTAGTGTCACTCAGAGTTTTGGTTTATATGTAAAATGTCTAAATAGGCTTGGTGTCTTTAATAGGCTCAATTTAAAGACTTGGTGATGCTATTTCAGAAGGCTACAGACCTTTAGAATGGGGAATATTGATGGATGGAGTAGGTCAATAGGGAACACTTGATGTTTTATAGTCTGACTCCCATTTCCAGTTCACATTCCACTTCCTGTCCTGGAGGTCTCCTTCTCCTGCTGCTATGCCTTCTCTCCTGTGTTTTCCAGAGAATAATGTATTATCCCAACTTGCAGTCTTAAATGAGTTGATTTAATTAAGTATAGATAGTAAGCCAAAGTAAAAGAAAAATAGCAAATAGCAGATAGAAACTCAGAAAAAGAATAAGGAGACTATTATTCTATTATTATACACATGTATTCCATACCAATCATTGAACCATGTTCAAAACCATAAAGTATGATGGGAAGACTCACAAGAACCAGAATTACTCAATGACAAGGAACTGACCATAGACTCCAGCACTGTGCACTTCAGAGGAACCAGGTGTTTACTTGAGGCTTCACTAACATGAACAGACATCAGCAGAAATGACAAGAATTTAATACACACTGCAGAGGGTAGAAGTTAAGGGACTTTTATTTTTGCATATTGTATTTTCTAAACAGCTTGAAGAGTGACTTACAATTCTTGACTGAATGTACACATTTTCCACATTTGTTATAGGGCCCCAGAAATGTTTTAGAACAATTTAAACCTTTTCTTTATGTATTTTCCCATAGACACTTGACTGAGAGTATCATTGATTCTTCTCTTTTTGTTCCCATTCTTTCTTTCTTATCCAGGAAAACTTCCAGAGGGTTTTAAAAAACAAGATTTTCACAAGTGAATTCTTTTAACTAGCACTTTAACCCAAATATTTCAGCAATAGCTTTTAAATCAGGTTAGTTCCTCAAAGCTAAGCATTCTATAGACTATTAGGTTAATCTAAAAACAATGAAATATATCTCTTAATGTTCTGTCTACATCCGAAACTCAAGTTTGAGTGAAATGAAATCATTAGTTAGTATGTCCGCAGCAAAACTGTTTCTTATCCTAAGTTAACTTCACTGCCAATATATCATTCATTCTGTATTGCTATAAATATAAAAACTACATCAAAAGTATACAACTTCTTGGCTTTGTACTAGGCCTGAATGCAGAACTGGCAGCACATCACGTGCCAAAGCAATTACCAACAGAAAAATCTTTTTTTCAAGGCTTATTTTGTGTGTCCCTTTCATTACACAAAGAATTGGATAACAAAGAATTTTCTTTGCTGCAATAAAATAATCTATTTTCAGCATTTTAACTGATGGAGAAAATTGTTTTGTTAAAAATGAAAATAGAAAGTATAAGTGTTAATAGATGAATTTATATCTAATTATCCACTTCTTGCTTACAGAAGGGACATAATGTGATATTTAAGTTAAAATGTTCTCCCCAGAAATCAATGACACAGAAGGATGATTTTCTATAGAAAATGTTTCTTATTGTTTTTGACCATATTCAAATTTCCAAACATAGATCTATTGAATAAAGTTTTACATCAATTAAATTTTAATATTGAAGTGTGTTTTCCATGAAAAAGAGTGAGATATTACCTAACAAAGGGCATCATGTTGACTATTAGAAATAACACATTCCTACAGATGTTTAATTCATACTTCTCAGTTTTTAGATTTCATATTCAAAATTATATACCTTGAATATAATAAGTAAGAATTAACTATTCAAACACTATGCCAAACGTGGTCACATCTTAGACTTTGGGGCTCCCACAAGCATCTGGGCAGGGAAAAGAATATATTTCAGCCTTGCTGTTGCCTTCACTTCCCCATTCAGTCTAAGGATTTGAGGAGACAGGATCTTCTTTTTCTGACTGAGGAGTTGGTGAGGTGAGAATCATGGCTCATTCCTCTGTCTCTCCAGCCTTTTAGCATTTATTTCAACTCAGTATCAATCCAATATCTGGCTCCAGGTTTGTATTGTAAGACTAAGGAGAATTTATTCAACATCCTTTAATCTAAGAAATATTTGAATACTGCATGTTAAAATCAGAAAACACTTGGATCCAGTGAAGAAAATAAGCAAAAAAAAAGAAGCAATAAAACTTTAATATAGTTGTGTTTAAGAGTAAAATGTAAATAAAATGGCACGTGGTTTACTTGACTGATGGTTGACAAAAGAGATACTAATTTAGATGAGATGCTCACTGAAATAATTTCTAAAAAACATTTAAGCAGAATCCTGACCAATAAAGAAAAGAACACAGAGCAAGAACATTCCAGACACTAGACACAGAAACATTACATCTCTAAACAATGGCTGGGATTGAGTTGTGGTAGAAAAGCACGATGCCTTCAGGAAACTTGTCATCCAACATGTTGAAAATATCCAATGAGGACTAAGTAATACAGGAAATCATAAGTTACAGAAAAGGCTTAGTATTTTATTACAAAAACATTGTGGTTTATATAGAAGAAGGCCTTAAGCAGGTCAACTAAATGATTAACATTCCTTTAAGAATAATTTGGTTGCATGGGGACATGGCTCAGTGGGTAAAGTGAGAATAGAGAAATAAGTCTATAATCACAGTTCTGGGAAGTAGAGACAAGGGGTCTCTCATTAGCTAGTCTCTATCTAATTGATGGACTTCAGATTAGCCAATGACAGATCTTATCTCAAAAATAGAGTGAGAAATGATCCAGGAAGATATCTGAAGTTGAAATCTGGCCTCCTTGTGTTCATGCACAAGCCTGTATACCCACACACACACACTCTCTCTCTCACACACACACATACACACACACAGAGTAAATAAAATAATTCAGTTGATTATAATGAGCATGATAAATATTATTTATATTATATGTTATATTACTTGTATTATAAATGATGTTTGATGATAAATAAAGACCAAAATCACCAGGGCAGCTCTAGATATTATAAAGGTGATGGCTTGAGAGTACACATTCATGTCTATTTTAAAATAAAAACTGCAGTCAATGCTGGTCTCCATGTTTGTATCATGACAAAACTGATACTTTAAATTCTACCCTCATGATGACTGTGTTGTCCAGTTTTATGGGAACTTGACACAGGCTAGAATCTGAGAAGAGGGAACCTCAGTTGAGAAAGTGCCTCCACAATATCAGGCTGTAGGCAATTATGCATCTTCTTAATTAGTGATTGATGTGAGAGTGCTCAGCTCATTGTGGGTGAGGCCATTCCTAGGCTGGGGGACCAAGTAATATAAGAAAAGTTGAACAACAATTGAGGAACAAGCTAGTAACCAGCACCTTTCTATAGTTTCTTCATCAGTGCCTACCTCCAAGTTCCTTCTCTGCTTTAGTTTCTGCCTGACATCCTTCAGTGATAAACTATAATATGGAAGTGTAAGCAACAGAAACCCTTTCCTCCCCATATGACTTTGGTCATGATTTTCACTACAGAAATAATAGGCCTTATAAAGATTGTGATGATATTAGGAGATGAGGGTGGTGATTAAGGATGAAAACATAATTCTGATAAATGACAGTAATTTTTTATGAAAAAATTCCAGACAATTAGATTGTCCCTTCTATCGCATGAGGACTCTAACAGATGTTACCATGTACAAGTTGGTAAACAGGTCCTCAGCAGGCACTGAATAATTTAGTACTTGGTCTTGGAATTCCCAGCCTGCAGAACTATAACAATTCCATGTAGCAATTTCCTCAAAATTGAAACAACCTATCCTGGTGGGAGGCTTTTTTAGACTCAGAAAGAAAACAATTCACAAACTTCAGGAAGTCCCCCAAATTTACACAATTCATAATACCGCTCCAAGTTTATATTAGTAAGGACTACTGGTGAGAGCGAAATTCTTAGATCACCAGTTTGTCTAGGAAAGTGCTCCAGCCTGGGAGATGGCAGAAACAAGTCTTTCAGAGAGAAGAAGGAATACAACTTTAGTGAGCCATCACACATGATGAGCGGTTTTTCAGCTACTTTTGAGCCATCCATACTCCCATTAGTAACCATTACTAATGCTCTTGTAAATGAACTCAATATTTTTTAAAGTTGGACTTCTATGACATCATTTCTCTCTTCTGTTGTCAGTGTCCTGTCCAGGTTAAATATGCTATTAGAGATTCTGGTGGATCCTAGCAGAATCATCACATGTAATTGAGGAAACTAGGGTTCCTAATGAGGTTCTTATCTCATCTATAAAAGAATGTAAAAGCAGCCTCTGAAAGAAGCTTGAAGGTAAATTTATTCTAGTTTAAAAGAAAAGCCACAAAGCAGACAAGCTCTCAATCTCAGCAGCTGCCCAGATGAGGGAATTAAGAAAGAGGACGTGGAGAAAAAGTTATGTTGCTGGAGAGAGACAATCATGGATGCCAGCCACATGGTAGACAAGAAGCCATATGGCAGGGAGGAGATCCTGGAGAACCAGTGAATTAGAAAGTGTTTGGAAAAGCATGCCGCATGACTGAAATGCTATAAGCAACTATACTAAGAACAGGAAATTCTGAGGAAAAAAATTACATCATCTTATTAAAGGAATAATTATTCCTCCATTTCTTTAGTATGTCCTATGGGTATGTCTTCAGTGAGAGAAAAAAATCTACTCTTTTCTGTAATAGTTATTTGTTTTCTCCTGGAAAGAAAAATCATACAACATAAATGTAAATTTTCATTATTCATAAGCCACTCAGTTTGTGTTATTTTTCTTACAGTACCACAAATGGACTAAAACATTACCCAATAGATACTGTTACAAATACTTGATAAGCAATAGCCCATCTGACAGCGACTACAAAATAGATAAGCATTGATTATCTCTATTTTAGGAATGAGAAGATAAAAAAAGAATAATTCAGCAACTTCTCATATATTACGGTGTATTAAGAGATGAAGCCCATATTTGATCCATAGATTCGGGCTCACAAACTCAAGTTCTTGGCCATCATATGGCACTATAGAACCTTCAGGGTCTGCCATTCTTCATCTTCATCACAATGGCTTTCCTTTAGTTTTTCAAATATTCTATTTTCTGTTACTTACTCTTGTTTTCATACCAGATTGGTTTTTTTCCTAAAAGTATACTATTCTATTTTTAAGTCTTGACTGTTTACTGGCTTCTTCTCTTTTATACCTTGCCTGATTAAATGTTACCTTAAGATAAAAGTCACACATAAGTTAGGATAAATTCACCTTCCCACCACCCACTGTTATTTCTTCACTTAATTTTGACCTCACACCCTGTTTTTTAAACTTATATAGTACTACATATATTTGAAATAAGCATCGAGTATCTTTTTTTTAAAATAATAGAAGTAATATTTGTTTTAAGTTGCATTGTTCACCAACTAGTATAGTATGTGCCACACAGCAATTAACGTATTGGTAACTTTTTAAATAACTGGACCTGGACAACTAGCTGTTAGAACAAGAAGGCTGGATCCCCGGCCCTGAACAGCCACACTGCTGCTCCAGTACTGAGTACTGCCTGCCCAGAACACAGCTGAGAAAGTAGCAGCTGGGGAAAAGTGGGGTCCCTCCGTCCTGGGTGTATGCCTCAAAGGTAAAAAACTCGGCTTCAGCAGGGAACACAGCCTACACAGACCACAACTGGCATAATAGCAGCAAGGAAGCAGAGGAGTTCCTAAAAGCACAGCTTCCATCACCTGAACCCGGGCCCTGAGATGACTTCTCAGCCTCAGTGCAGAGCACAGCCCACCCAGTACACAGCTGGTGTAATAGCAGTGGGGGAACAGCCAAGTCTCTGGGCACACAGCTGAGAGTTGAGAGGTCAAGAGGTGACAAATGGAATAAACTGTGACCTCACCAGAACAGCCAACCCTCTGAGCACATAGCCAATTAAGAGCACTCAGACCAAAAACTCACTAAGAGCTGACCAAGAACTAATCAAGAGTGAATTAGAGAAACAGTGGGCAGATAGCAGTGCAAGAATACATACAACAGTACAAAGGTCAACAAGATATCACCAGAAGAAGCAAGTAGTTCTATAGCTTCAAGACCTGAACATTACAACGAAGAGGGAACAGAAGGGAACGACCTTAAAAACAGCTTTATGAAGCTAATAGAAGCCTTAAAAGAGGATATAAAAAACTCCCTTAAAGAAATAGAAGAAAATACAAAAACAAAATGAGAAGAGATGAATAAAGCCATGAAAAAAAAACAAGAAGAAGAAAACAAACAGGTGAAAGAAATTTGCCAAGAATTAAAAACTGAAGTAGAAGCAATAAAGAAGGCACAAACTGTGACAAAACTAGAAATAGAAAACCTGAAAAAAAATGACCCAGAACTACAGATTAAAGCATAACCAACAGAATCCAAGAGATGGAAGAGAGAATCTCTGGGGTGGAAGACTCAATAGTGGTAATAAATACATCAGTTAAGGAAAACACTAAAACCAAAAAAGTCATAACACAAAACTTCCAGGAAATTTGGAACACCATAAAAAGTCCAAACCTGAGAATAATTGGAATAGAAGAAGGAAAAGAATACCAGCTCAAAGGCACAGAAAATATATTCAACACAATCAGAGAAGAAAACTACCCCAATGTAAAGAAGAAAATGCCTATAAAAATACAGGAAGTCTACAGAACACCAAATAAACTAGACCCACAAAAAAGCCTGTTCACCATATAATAATCAAGCTTCTAAAACTACAAAACAAAGAAAAATCCTAAGAGCAGCAAAGGAAAAAGGTCAAATCACCTATAAAGAGAGACCCATCACAGTAACACACACAACTATTCAATGGAAACAATGAAAGAAAGAAGGTCCTGGTCAAACATTATACAGACACTAAAAGTGCATGAATGCCAACCTAGAATACAGTATACAGCAAAATGATCAATCAACATAGAGAGAGTAAACAAGATATTTCACAACATAACCAGATTTAAACAATACCTAACCACAAACCCCACCCTGCGAAAAGCCCTAGAGGGAAAACTGCAACCTAAGGAAATCAGAAAAACCCATGTAACCACAGACAATTGATAAGCCCACAGAAGATCCCTCCCCCTGAAAAAAAAGGAAATGCAAGCTATTACCAAAAATGATGGGAAATATTGATTGTTGGTTATTAATATCCATTAATATCAATGGACTCAATTCACCTATGAAAAGATACACACTAACACAATGGATACAAAAGAAGAACCCATCTTTCTGCTCTAAACAGGAACATACCTCAACTTTAAAGACAGACACAAGCTCAGAGTAAAGGGTTGGGAAAAGACTTTCCAATCAAATGATCCTAAGAAACAAGCTGGTATAGCCATTCTAATATCTAACAAAATAGACTTTAAACTAAAATCAATAAAAAGAGATCAGGAAGATCACTACTTATTCATCTCAGGAAAAATTCACCAAGATGAAATTTCAATCCTGAATATCTTTGCCCCCAACACAAGGACACCTACATATGTAAAAGAAACACTTCTAAAGCTT
This sequence comes from Sigmodon hispidus, assembly GCA_004025045.1. Classification (NCBI taxonomy): domain Eukaryota; kingdom Metazoa; phylum Chordata; class Mammalia; order Rodentia; family Cricetidae; genus Sigmodon; species Sigmodon hispidus. The sequence goes on from PVIH01014959.1 coordinate 48,410, forward strand.
AAACTCTATATCAAACCTTACACAATAATAGTGGGAAACTTCAAAATCCCACTTTCACCCTTGGAGAGGTCAACTAAACAAAAACTCAATGGATACATAAGAGATCTAGCAGAAATTATGACCCAAATGGAATTAGTAGATATACACCGAACCTTGCTCCCAAACAAAAAGAAATATACATATTTCTCAGCACCCATGTAACTTTCTCTAAAATTGACCACCTAATTGATCATAAAGCGAATATCAACAGGTACTAAAAAATGTGTGTAACACCTTGTACCATTTCAGATCACCAGGGTCAAAAGTTAGAGTTCAACAGCATCAAGAATCACAGAAAGCTTACCAACTCCTGGAAACTAAACATCACTCAACTAAACCACCACTGGGTCAAGGAAGAAATTAAGAAAGAAATCAAAGACTTCCTAGAATTTAACCAAAATGAATCCACGACATACCCAAACTTATGGGATACAATGAAAGCATTCTTAAGGGGAAAATTCGTAACACTAGATGCCTACATGAAAAGACTAGAGAAGTCCCACACAAGAGGACTAACAGCACAGCTGAGGGACCTAGAACAATTAGAAGCAAACTCACCTAAAAGGAATAGATGACAGGAAATAATCAAACTTAGAGCTGAAATCAACACAATTGAAACAAAAAAAAAAAAACAATAACACAGAAAATCAATGAATCAAAGAGTTGATTCTTTCAGAAAGTTAACCCTTACCCAAACTAACCAAAAAGCAAAGACAGAGTATCCAAATTAAAATGAGATATGAAAAGAGGGAACAGAACCCCAGGGAATCCAGAGAATTATCCGGTCATGCTTTGACAATCTATACTCCACAAAAATGGAGAACCTAGAAGAAATGGACAGCTTTCTGGACAGGTACCATTTACCAAAATTAAATTAAGATCAGGTTAAAGACCTAAACAGTCTTATAACAACAAAGGAAAGTAAAGCTGTCATTAAAAGTATCCCCCCCCCCAAAAAAAAAAAAATCCCAGGCCCAGACGATTTCAGTGCAGAGTTCTACCACATTCAAACAAGACCAAATATCAATACTCCTCAATCTGTTCCATACAGTAGAAACCAAAGGAATATTGCCGAACTCTTTTTGTGAGGCCACAATAACCATGATACCCAAGCCACTCAAAGATGCATTAAAAAAAAAAAAAAAGAGAATTACAGACCAGTTTCCCTCATGAACATTGATCTAAAAATTCTCAACAAAATTTTGGCAAATAGTATATAACATCATATGAAAAATATCATCCACCAAGATCAAGTAGGCTTCATCCAAGAAATGTAAGGATAGTTCAACATATGAAAAACTGTAAATGTCATCCATCATATAAACAAATTGAAGGAAAAAAACCCACATGATCATTTCCCTAGATGCTGAAAAAGCCTTTGACAAAATCCAGCATGCCTTCATGATAAAAGTCCTGGAGAGAGCAGAAATATAGGGAAAATACCTAAATATAATAAAGGTGATTTACAAGAAGCTGACAGCCACATCAAACTAAATGGAGAAAAACTCAAAGAAATCCCACTAAAATCAGGAACTAGACAAGACTGTCCCCTCTCCCCTTATCTAGTCAACATAGTTCTCTAAGTTTTAGCTAAAGCAATAAAATCATGAAAGGAGATTAAAGGGATATAAATTGGAAAGGAAGAGGTCAAAATATCTCTATTTGCAGATGATATGATTGCATACATCAATGACCCACAAAATTCTACCAGGGAACTTCTACAGCTGATAAACACCTTCAGCAATGTATCAAGAAACAAGATTAACTCAAATAAATCTGTAGCCCACTTATACACTAAAAACAAAAGGGCTGAAAAAGAAATAAAAGGAACATCACCATTTATAGTAACTGCAAATAGCATTAAATACCTTGGAGTTACTATAGCCAAAGAAGTATCAGATATGTTTGACAAAAATTTTAAATCTCTGAAGAAAGAAATTGAAGAGGATATAAGAAAATGGAAAGATCTCCCATGTTCCTAGATAGGTAGGATCAACATAGTGAAAATGGCAATCTTACAAAAAGCAGATTCAGTGCAATTTCCATCAAAATCCCAACACAATTTTTTACGGACCTTGAAAGAACAATGCTCAATTTTATTTAGAATAACAGGAAAGCCAAGATTGCCAAAACAATTTTGTTGGACAAAACAACTTCAGGAGGCATCACCATCCCTGACTTTATTACTATAGAGCCACAGTAATAAAAACAGCTTGGTACTGACATAAAAACAGACTTCTGGATCATTGCAATCAAACTGAAGACCCATACATTAACCCACACACCTATGAACACTTGATTTTTTACAAAGAGGCCAAATATATTCAATGGAAGAAAGATAGTATTTGTAACAAATGGTGTTGGCATAAATGGATGGTAGTGTGTAGAAAAATGAAAATAGATCCAAACCTATCACCTTACACAAAACTTAAATCCAAGTGGATCAAAGACCTTAACATAAACCCAGCTACACTGAACTTGATAGAAAAGAAAGTGGTAAATACCCTCCAACACATTGACACACGTGACCACTTCATAAATATAACACCAGTAACACAGACACTAGGAACAACAATGAATAACTGGGACCTTCTAAAACTGAGAAGCTTCTGTAAGGCCAAGGACACAGTCAATAAGACAAAATAACAGTCTACAGAATGGGAAAAGATTTTTACCAACCCTACAAGTGACAGAGGATTGATCTCTAAAATATATAGACAATTCAAGAAACTAGAGCTCAAAACCCTGAATAACCCAATCAAAAAATGGGGTTCAGAACAAAGGAAATTTTTAGCAGAAGAATTAAAAATAGCTGAAAGGCATATGAAAAAGTGCTCAACAACTTTAGCCATCAGAGAAATGCAAATCAAAACAACTTTGAGATACCACCTTACAACTGTCAAAATGGCTAAGATTAAACACACAGATGACAGCCTATACTGGAGAGGATGCGAAGTAAGGGGAACACTCCTCCATTGTTGGTGGGAGTGTAAGCTTGTTCAGCCACTCTGGAATGCAGTATGGGGGTTTCTCAGAAAACTGGGAATCAATCTCCCCAAGGATCTAGCAATACCACTCTTAGGCATATACCCTAAATATGCACATTCCCACTCCAAAAGCATTAGCTCAACTATGTTCATAGCAGCATTATTCATAA